>CAIGRP010077849.1:0-11460 GCA_903798385.1 Fraxinus cuspidata
CCCACCCCTACAAGAGATGGATGAGATAGGTGAAAATATAGAAAGTAAAGTTCAAAATAGTAATGGGGATCGGGTGCTACTTTGAGTGATTATCAGTACTTTAAGAAAAATGAAGCAAGTTCTGTGATTGTTTACTTGCTCCTTTATGTGGATGACATACTGTTAATTGGTCCTAACATGATATTAATGACATTAAAAGGTCTTTAAATTATAAATTTGAAATGAAAGACTTGAGACATGCAAAAAGAATACTCGGTATGAATATTATAAGAAACATGTCTAAACATTTGTTAATACTTAACCAAACTGTTTATGTGGAAAAGGTTTTGTCAAAATTCTCTACGCATGAGACTAACTCTATGACTTTACCACTTGCTTCGCATTTCAAACTAAGTAAAAACCAATGTCCCATAAATGAATCTGATATGAAATATATGAGTAAAGTCCCATATGCTAATATTGCTGGATCTGTGATGTATACAATGGTTTGCATAGGACCTTATATGGCCATGCCGTAAGTACCCTTAGTAGGTTCATGGCCAACTTAGGCCTTGAACATTGGACTACTTTGAAACGGTTGTTGAGGTACTTAAAAGGATCATTAAAATTGGGATTATGTTTGAAATCTTGCAATGAGGGGATTATGTTGAAGGGTTTTATTGATTATGACTATGCTAGGGATAGAGACAATAAAAAATCTATTACTGCATACATGCTTACTCTATGTGGTACTTGCATTAGTCGGAAGTCTAATTTGCAATCAATTGTATCTCTATCAACTACAAAAGCTGAATATGTGGTTGCAATTGAGGCAATTAAAGAAGCTATGTGGCTTGAAGGATTGTTGTATGAGATAAATGAATTATCTGATCCTATAGTTGTTTATTTAGATAGTTTTTCATGAAAGAACTAAACACATTGATATTAGAATGCATTTAATTGGGAATGTAATAAAGAATCTGTGTTACTTGAAAAAACCCTCACCTAGTTCAATCTTGCTAATATGGGAACAAAGATACTACCTCTAAACAAGTTTAAATCTTGTTTACAAATTTTAAGGATTGATACTGGGTAATTTTGAATTTCATTGCAGGTATGTTCATATGATGCAAATGGTGGACTTTAAAGCTGACCCTAAATACTTTAGTGTTATCTTTATTTTGTTCATAGTTTTTGTTACCATTGGCATTAAGGTGGAGATTTATTGAGTTGTGATGCCAAGCTATTCATTCCAATATGTGGGCAATGGTGAAGCTAGGCTTGGCCCATTTGCAGGTTTTATAACCCATTGCCTGATATCCCAAGTCCCGAGCCCAAAATTTAAATCCATAAAGAAAGTCGCATTTTGTAAGCGCAAATTTAGTGTTGCCTCTTAATGCGTAAAGTGTCAGTTGCTCTGAACCGTTGATAATCACCTAAGATCGATGGTTGCTGTGTGGGCTATATATATGACTTACACTGATGCCCTAGTCACTTTTGACTTTTATTCTTCTCTCAATGATACAGTTTTTTGGTTTCCTTTTCTTTGCCTCGGTTGAAATTCATTATGTATTGGGTAATCATTTGTGGTGTTCTTTTGTGGGTGATTCTAAAATTAAGAGAAGAAAAAGGGCATTGATCTTTGGGTGGTTGCTTTTGGTTCATTGTAGTAGCGTCACTTTTTTCCTAGGATTCAGTATTTTGTGATTATGTCTTGTACAAAAGAGTACAATGATTTGAGCCCCATTTTGATTGATATTATGATGCTTTTGGTTGACTCTTGGATGTAATAAATTGAGTTTTTGATATGTTGTATTTCTGGATTCTTTATTGTAATATTATTCCTCATCATAAACCATATGTCAGCACACGATATGCGCATATTAATTGATTGATGTAAATAGATGAACGTCCAAAATTACACCAAACCAGATTCATAAGCTCATAAAACAAAATCAATGTCAAAAAAAAAAAAGAGAAGTTCAAACAATCTGAGTAGAATAGGTATTCAACATTTCTACTACTTATTTAACAAACTTTCTCAAAGATTGAATATCAAACACCAAAAATCATATTACATAATAAAATCCTTAATATGTTTATGTGGTTGATGCAACATCCACTATTTCAACCTTCAAATAATAAAACGATATAATTAAAAAAAAATCAAGTTATACGAATTTTTTAGTTATAAGCATAGAATTGAGAATCACATGAGAATCGATTGATTCTCAATTTTAATGACTACAACTCTTGAAAACATAAGTAGAACCGTTTCGATTCTGATTTGATTTTAGTGATTTTGGTTATTTTTTACCACCTCAACCCCAAGTGAACATTTTTAGTATTCTTGAGGTGTGGAACTCCATATCAGTGTAATTATTTGACTGACATGTGTATGCTTGAGTTTCGATTAAGCCCCTGTTTATCTATCATTATTCAATGAAAATGAGTCTTGAATAGTGATTTTTTGGAGAAAAATAATGATGTTTAGCATTAGTCTATTTGTTATTATGTGATAGATTCGATTAAAGGTCTAGGCATTTTAACATCAGTGGTGCTAAATAATATTACTATTTGATGAATGTGGAAAAAAATTAAATTTAAATGTAAAATATTTTATTGTGATAATTTATAATTGAAAATAAGTTTGAGAAAAAAATTTAAAATAATGACAGACAAATGGGGACTAAATAAAGGGTCTGAATTATATAATATTCATATCAATTAAAATAATGAAAAGAAACACCGAATAATTTTTATATGTGAGAGTTCAAAACCATATAATTTAGAAAAATAAAATAATTAAATAATAAGAAGAAAGCATCGAGCGAAAGGGATTGTTCTTTGTTCTTGCGCGAACGCACACACGAAAAGAGACGCAACAAGAAGTCAGTCAAGGAGGTGGCAAGTTCTATTTCCTCAACCACCCCTTACGTATCTTTTTCCCCTCTCTCTACATGTAATAATCTAGTTGGCTCTCTCTACTTGGGTTCTCTCTCTCTCTCTTTATTCTCTTTAAGGTTGCTGCGTCACTCTCTGCTCCTGTAATCTCTCTCTCTCACGCGCACACAGCCATTTCTGTGAATTTTCATCATACTGTTTCTCAAACGCATTCGGGATTTTACACTTTCGGGTTTTAATTAAAAACTTTGCTCAAAATTGTGTTTTGTTATCAATGGAAGCTGATTATTCGGGGGCGGATTGTTGTGGAAAAGTGGCAGTTCATATCAGGCCTCTGATAGGAGATGAAATGCTTCAGGGTTGTAAAGATTGTGTTGCTGTGGTACATGGGATGCCTCAGGTACTCCTTACATTCACAATGGGATATGTGTTTTTCCTGTGGAGTACTGAAATTTCTGCAATTTCAAGAAATTTGTTATAGTGCTGTTGTTAATGAGATGCTCTTCAATCAGTTTTTTGTAGTTGGAGTTGATGTTTACTTAAATATCTGATCTTTGTATGATAGTATTATTTTCTCTAAATTCTATGCTGTATTTGATTGTGACTTTTTTCCGCCTTGCATGTTGCAGCATGAGTTGTAATATTTCATAATGGGGTTATCTAGACAAAGGCGCATAATTATCACATTTTCTTTTCCACGGTCAAGTTGACAAAATTTTTGCATTTATGAAGATACTTGCGTAGTTTTGTTGGCACACAAGTGGTGAGTAACATTGTTGAGGCATCAGAAAGGTCAGACAATTTCATTTTGTAAGTTTTTACCTGCAGGGTAAATTGAGGATTCTGAATAGGTAAAAATTGGGTATGGGTCAATTATGGAAGGAAGGTACTATAAATGTTTTGGTTCTCATTGACTATGTGAGGTTCTTAGTATAGAAATTATCTGTTTTTTTCATTTTTCTTTTTCATCATTTAGGTCAGGAACCTCTGGATATCCCCTTCTAGGTATTTCAGTAAACATGGCCCCATTAGCGTGTATTGGTTTTCTTCTATTTATCTTAAAGATGTTGGTTGAAATTATTCTGCAGGTGAAAATTGGCTCAAATTCCTTTACATTTGATCATGTATACGGTAGTACTGGCTCTCCCTCATCTGCCATGTATGATGAGTGTGTTGCTCCTCTGGTTGACAGCCTGTTTCAAGGATATAATGCAACTGTTCTTGCCTATGGTCAGGTATAGCTCATGATCCATAAAAGTTTTTGAATATGCAGTGTAAGTTCCAACTTAACGTTCAAGTTTGTTACAGACAGGGTCGGGAAAAACATACACCATGGGTACTAGTCTCAAAGATGGATGCCAAACAGGACTAATTCCCAATGTCATGAATTCTTTGTACAGCAAGTTTGAAACTCTGAAGCATGAGATTGAATTCCAATTGCATGTTTCCTTCATTGAGGTTTATCCAATTATTCTATCATGTTAATCATATTTATAGACTGTCAAGAGTAACACCCGCGATGATCCTCATTGTCAGTCTGTTTATAGGTATTAGGTTTGAAGACAATTGACTTGTGGGTCATTTTCAAACTTAAAATTACTATCTGTTATCAACATTCATCATTGATTGGCGGGTGAATCTCGCAATCAAGTGCCCTTCTGCCTTTGTACTTGAGGTCCCATCTCCGTCCCCCAAGGAAAACTTTGCACGCCTTGAAATAAAATTTCCATGTTGATAGAGTGGAATATGTCACAATCCTAATGGCATAATTAAAGATACATTTGAGAAGCCATGATGAGATTAACATCATTGACACCTGGTTGTTGATACAAAAAGTTCATGCAAATCAACTGCTATTAAGTAATTCAAACATCTTCAAAAATTTTTTTTGGCTGAAATAACATTTGAAATTCTATAGGCAAAATGTGTTTTTGGGTGGTCAACAAAAGATGTCTGGTCCCAAGCTGCATATTGGCTAAATAATTTGAACATTGACACTGATACGTTGAGGGTCCAACTAAAGTGGATCGTAATTTCCACAGACTGTTTGACTATCTAAAAAACTTTGAGGAGCTGAAGATGTCTGTCACAAAGATTTTACATCCTAGACCACCTCCCTTAAACCTCATTTAGTTATTAAGTTTCTGGTTTATATGGACATCTGTTCATTATTACACTCGATTATTATATATAGCATCATGTAGTATTCAAGTGTTTGTAACATGTATAACCATAATATTTTCATGTGAAGATACACAAAGAAGAGGTACGGGACTTGCTAGATCCCATTTCTGCTAAAAACCTAGAGACAGCAAATGGACATGCGGGAAAAGTAACTATACCTGGAAAACCTCCAATACAGATTCGTGAAACATCAAATGGCATAATTACGCTTGTAGGATCTACTGAATGCAGTGTCAAAACACTTAAAGAAATGGCTGACTGTCTGGAGCAAGGATCACTGAACAGGGCAACTGGGAGCACAAACATGAACAATCAATCGAGGTGGATTTTTGCAAAATGTATTTTGTTTTATTTCTTCCTTGCAGAGAATATTGATCCATTTAATGGCACTGGTATCTGCTAATAAGAGTTAGAATATATAGGTTTTTTGTATCAATTATATTCCTCATTTAGCTAGGAATTTACATGGTAAAAGAATTAGTTGTCTTACCTAAAATAGGATTTGTAACTTGTGTAAATATGATTGAGTAGATGAATGAAATCATTCAGAAATTTCTCGATTATAAGGGGTAGAAAAGCACATCCTTTTACTTCTATACTAATAATCCATAATTAACATTTCTTAAAACATAAAGTTATTGAGACATTCTAACTATTGAAGAGTGAATTTATGACCTCTTACTGTGACTCTTGTTCTTACTGCCAAATAGCAACAAAATGGTTGACTTCATGTTTTTTCTGAAATAATGGTTTTATATATATATATATATATATATATATATATTACGTCAAGAATAGGATGAAAGGTGAGTTAATTTTTGGGGAAGTCATTCAACTGAGAAAGAAGCTTTCTCAGACTAGTGTGCAACTTCTGCTTGAATTCCTGAATTCGTTAAAAAATTGTAGGCTTTCAAGTGGAAGAAAATAGAAATTTAAGTGAATTTTTTTAGTGGATTATCTCTAACCATTGGATCCAGAATCTTCTGCAATGGGTATAACTTGACATGGGTGTTGTGTTATAATTTTATATAATACATTCTTTATCCATGATGGACTTTTGCTTGACAAAGTCATTGTTCAAACTTAAGTCATGCCCTGCATCTACTGACACAAGGACCTGCAAATTCTTTGCCTATTTTACAACAATTGTTAGATATGTCTGACAAAATATCTAATAGTGAATTGTTACTTCTAATTTTGTCTCAAGGTACTATAGAGTAATAATGACTCCTCTCTCTCTCTCTCTCTCTCTATCAGTCGCTCTCATGCCATCTTCACCATCACAATGGAGCAGACACGTAAGCTTTATCCAGGTACTTTTGTTAGTGGTAATCCGAATGCCAGCATGACTGAAGAGTATCTTTGTTCCAAGTTACATTTGGTGGACCTTGCTGGATCAGAGCGCGCCAAAAGAACAGGCTCTGATGGTATCCGTTTTAAAGAAGGTAGGTAGAATGGCATATTCATGGTTGTTCCTTCATAGATGCTTTTTTGTTCATAACCGATTTGCATAAGATGAATTTAATCAGGAGTTCACATCAATAAGGGCCTTCTTGCACTTGGTAATGTTATTAGTGCACTTGGTGATGAAAAGAAGCGGAAAGAAGGCATTCATGTACCATATCGGGACAGTAAACTTACTCGGCTATTGCAGGTTTGGCACGCCTTTCAGTTTCAAGGTTAAGGGTGTTGGAATTGTTGTACAATATTTTCATAAAGAATTTATGACTAATTAGATGATCAACTTACTTCTTAGCTTAATTTACTCAAAGCTCCCAAAAGACAACTTTGAGGTATTATTATTGTTATTCAAAGAAGACATTACATTAATCAAATGAAAGATGACATTCATCATTGTTTGGAATAATTGTAACTTACCTCTAAATGTTATACTTGGTTGATGGTTTAACTTATTTGGAAGAATTTCACAATGACATAAGGCAGTAGACATAGAAGCTACACATCATTTTCTTTTCTGTTTGAGTTATTTCCTTAAAATGCTTGATTAAATAGTTTTCTCCTCCCATTTTGTGTGTTTAATTGTTGAGCTTTCATTTGTTTCATAAAGCTAATCCCATGAAAATTGACAGGATTCTTTGGGTGGCAACAGCAGAACAGTAATGATAGGTAATATTTATTTCGATAGGTTTTCCCTGGGAAAGATCTAAAACCATTCTATATCTATTTAAATTTTATGCAAGTGCTGTCTTTCTTCTTCATCACAGTCTTCAGAGATATGGATAAATACATTCCCATGAACTAGCAGACTCATCATGTTTATACTTACACATTTAGTCGCTTATTTTCCAGCCTGCATTAGTCCTGCCGATATAAATGCTGAAGAAACCCTTGACACACTCAAATATGCCAATCGTGCTCGGAATATCCAGAATAAGCCCGTTGTAAGTTACTGGAGTAGTCCTTGCTCTTTGCCCCTCCCCCCTTCCCTCCCTCTTGTCTCTTCCTCCATCTCCCTCTTCTTGTTTGTGATCCGACATTTTGACCATGTTTAGACAGATAATACTTTTTACCCGAAGTTATCATATTGAACTCATTTGGTTATTGTTGAACAGATTAACAGAGATCCAATAACCAATGAAATACTGAAGATGCGCCAACAACTAGAGTATTTTCAAGCAGAACTCTCTTCACGTGGCAGAGGAGCTTACTCTGAAATACATGTACTAATATTTGTATTTAGGAAAACTATTAAATTATGAAATGTATCGAGTACGAAGATTCCACATATTTCAATTTTAAAAAGTTCCTTCTCATTCATATTTTTAATAACTGTGCATTTTTGTCTTACCAATAAATTCTATCATTATATTGAAAAGCAAGAACGATACTATTACATACAAAGCATTACCTGCTGGACTAGTGAAGATTGAGCTTGGACGAAAAGAGAATCATTGATATTTTTATTGAAATTTGGATTGTATTACAGGCTTATACATATCTAATAACTTTATATAACTTCTTTTTGATTTATATTGGGAATCTCTCTCCAATGATCAATAACCAAAATCAAAGTATGATAAAGAAGATATAGAATATTGGTTATTCAAAATATTGATTTTGAAACATGGAGCAAGTATTCCATCTAAATTATTAATCATTAGAGATTTAGCTCAATTTGAAATTTCTGATATACAGTTTAAGAAATTACCCAGGAGATCTTGACTAGTGATAATGGTGCAGGTTCTCAAGGATAGGGTTGCTTGGCTTGAGGCTATTAAAGAGGAGCTGTGTCAGAAACTTGACGTGTACCGCAACAGAGGCAGTGCTTTCGAGCATAGTGAGGCTGATGCTGAAGTATGAGATGGATCATTGATATAATAAATTGTTGAAATGAGAACCGGCTAATATCACATATATAGATGTATCTGAATGCTCGTTTTTAAAGAAAGTAAACTTGTTATCTTATTTTCCATGCGGCAAAACTCTGATTTTCCAGGTTGGCAGCAAGTTTCCAGTAAAAAGTGAAGGACTGAAAAGGGAATTACGAACTATGGAGTCACCTGATTACCAAATGAGTGAAAACAGTATGTTACTCTGGGATGGAACTAACTTCCAACTATTTCTCCTAATCAATGAATCAGCAGTAACTTGACTTACTTTCAATTGAAGACTTAAACTTCATTTCCAGGAAGCATGCCCATATTTCATTAGGAGTTGATTACACGCGTTCAGGTCTCTTGGCTGTGCTTGCAGGTGATTCTGGAGATATTGATGACGATATGACAAAAGAGCTGGAACATACCCATTTGCAGAACACTATGGATAGAGAATTAAACAAGTTAAATAGGCAGTTGGAGCAGAAAGAGGTACTCAGAATTCTTGAATGTATTTCGATCTCTTTGGGAACCAGGACATCATTTTTTTTTGGAATCGTTCCATGTTTTTATCTTGTTCATAGTCGTCTTCTGTGTCAAAACTATAAATTTGTATGTTTCTCTGTTTATTTCTGTCCAAATTTTTTATCCCACCACTAGAGTGAAACGTTTATCAAAATAGAAATGCAAGAAGTATGACTTTTTAGGCAGGCTAGGCCAGACCTCCAGTAGAAAGGCAACAAACTCTTATTGACTCCAACTTTGTCCAACTTTTTAATTACCTCTCTACCTTCTTTTGGGAGTAAATACCCTTGTATTTATGGGTGAGCTATTGGGAGATGGAGCGTCCCATGGTCTCTCCTCACTAATCCTCGACCGCTCTCTGTAAGTGGTGTTAATGAAGGGACAATTCCTCAGACTAATGTTGGGCTTGTCACCTTGTACTTGAAATGTGCATAGCTGGATAATTCCTAAGGCCTAAGGGTGTTGGATT
Organism: Fraxinus cuspidata; assembly: GCA_903798385.1. Lineage (NCBI taxonomy): Eukaryota > Viridiplantae > Streptophyta > Magnoliopsida > Lamiales > Oleaceae > Fraxinus > Fraxinus cuspidata. Next base: position 9,397 of record CAIGRP010077849.1, read on the forward strand.
TTATCTCTTGTTTTTTGTTGCTTTCCTGCACAACGTCCTTTAATTTTCTGTTCAATTCATACCGTACAGGTCAGCCTTTGGCTCCCCTAATCATGGACTCGGCCTTCTCAGAGCTTGTGCATTCTTGAGCCTGTCCCCTCATTTCGGGGGGTCAGCTGTGGCCTTTGACCTCTGGCAATGACCTTGCTTGACATTTGTGGGACCTTGATTTTTCACATGAATTATGACGCGCATATTTCTTAGGTGTAATAGGCTGAGCTAATCTCTGCTGAGCTCGTTGCCTTTGTATCATGACAGTTATTATACAGTAATGGGCTGGTCAGCTACAATAGTTACTATTGCGCTGTTCATCCCTTAGACAAACACCTTGCTGTTATGACTGGGTGTGGCACGTCTCAGTGTGGGCCTAGACTGTGCCATGTTATGTTAAGAGTGTTACAGTCTTTATGGAAGGTCATGATGATCGTAAATTGATTATTTGTTTCATTACATGACATGGTGTTCAAATAACTAAAGATACGTTATCAGTTATCACCATCTCACATATTTTTACTCTTCTTTTTTCTTTTGGGATGCAACATGCACATGGTACTTATGTTGCATAAGAAAATCTCCAGCTTTCTTTATGTGGAGGAGGTTGATGCTTGATTTCTATATATTTATAATCTAGCCTTATATAACATTTTTTGGTAACTTGGCCTTGTAGAAAAAGAAAATGCCCTGTATGGAAACCTCTATTTTGACTATCTAAAGAGTGCAACGACTCTTTTCGGTGTTTCTATAAGACCTTGCATTGCATCTTGCAGTCTGAAATGAAACATTTTGGAGGCTATGGCACCCTGGCTCTGAAGCAACACTTCGGAAAGAAAATTATAGAACTTGAAGCAGAAAAAAGGATTGTGCAGGTTTAAATCTACAAAAGAAAATTGTTGTGTTTATATAATTTTGCAACTTTTAATATTCAAGTTCTCTTGTTACCTATTTAATGAATGCAGAAAGATAGGGATCGACTGTTGACAGAAGTTGAGAGCCTTACGGCCAATTGTGATGGACAAGGACAAAAGATGCAAGACATGCATGCCCAGAAACTAAAATCCCTTGAAACACAGGTTTTCGGTCATTCTGCTTTGCAAAGATAATATATCCTTACGTATTTAAGTGACAGATTAATTGTTACGAATTTGTTATTTTCTTAAGAAGTTCACATTATGTACAAATCAGATACAAGATCTCAAAAAGAAACAAGAAAATCAGTTCCAACTTTTAAAGGAGAAGCAGAAGAGTGATGAAGCAACAAAAAAGTTACAAGACAAAATACAATGCATAAAGGCACAAAAGGTTACGTTAAGCTTGTTTGCTCACAAATTTTCCATCTTATTTATGGCATATATAGTGCTAATACTTTCTAGCACATTAGGTTAAATTGCAACAAAAGATGAAACAAGAGGCTGAACAATTTCGAACGTGGAAAGCATCTCGTGAAAAGGAATTGCTGCAGGTACTATCTTCATTACTCTCCACACATATCATGTAACACCCCAAATTTTCATAAACGCTAGTGTGTTACCAAAACTTGCTTTTCTTTATGTTAAATGTGGAAATGATAAAAATAAATTTCTTTATACAAAAAAATTATTGGAATATCCATAAAATTAAACCAAAATATGGAAATTGTATCTTTAAAAAAAAACATAATCATCTAACTAATTAAATAACATGTTTTTCAATGAATTAAACTAACTAATAAATTGAAAGACAAAAAACTTAAATGTTTATTTTTCTTCAATCCACTTGAAATCCAAATCGACCCGAACTAATCTGTAAATTATTGTAAGAGTGAGTATTTAAAAATACTCAGTAACATACGTGCAGTTTTCATATACAATTATATAACAATAAAATCTACATTTCATACCACTCTTTTCTTATGGAATATATCGATGACCAAGTGAAACACTCGTATTAAGTTATCTTCAATTCCTGAAGGATTTCATATCTCTTTATAAAGAACCCGAAGGTCCACTGGCAATTCATACATATTTAATTGAATACATAAAAGTATAA
>CAIGRP010077852.1:0-18397 GCA_903798385.1 Fraxinus cuspidata
ACAATTGGCCAAAACTTTATCTTTCGAATTTGAACAATTTCCGAAGGCATTGGATTATGTTACAGGATCTTGGTTGAGCAAATATAAAGAGAAATTCATTGTTGCTTGGACGAATCAAATTATGCACTTCGGTAATGTCACAACAAACTAGCAAAATGTATAATGCTTATATTTAATTTTGTTATCAACATTTGTTTTTAAATCGACAAACAAATTATTGTCGTTTTATCTAATTAAATAAAATATATTTATATTATTCACAGGGTTGAGAGTGCACATTCTAAGTTGAAGAAACACCTTGGATCATCACAAGGCAATTATGAAACTTCATGGAAAGTTATGCAACACCTATTGGAATTGCAATTCGGTGAGATAAAAGCTTCGTTCGAACAAAGCATGAATTTGGTTCAGCATAACTTCAGACGTAGCCTTTTTAAGGAGTTGCGTGGTTTCGTGTCTAAGAATGCAATGGATCTTATATCAAGACAGTCCAATCAAGCAGAACGTATTGGTTTGGAGAAAAATGCGTGTCATTGCACTCTTAGATCCACACGTGGTTTGCCCTGTGCATGTGAGATTTCAGAATATATAGTTACAGATCGCCCAATCCTTTGTCAGCTGTTCACCCTCATTGGAGAAAATTAGATATTATGGTTCCATCAAATGATGCTTCTTCTAGGTTGTGGTTGAATTAGAGAATATTCAAAGATTTTTTGGCGAATGCGACGATGCAGGTAAAGTCCTTCTTAAAATGAAATTACGAGAAATGTATGAACCCTCCACTACTTCTTTGGTGCCGCCGGCTAAGAAAGTTGAAACCAAAGAAAAGGAGAGCTTACCACTACAAATTTTGCTAAGCTCTCCTTTTCTTGTCATATTTCCCATCATGGTCGACACCAAACCAAAGAGCAATTTTCTCAACTCAGTTTGTTCCACTGGCTCATTGTTGTACATGGGCACTTCCTGCTACTTCCAAACTTTACAATAGTGGTTATTGTTCGGTTTTGATACCCAATAAATTCGGACGATGATGTAAAACACTTGTTGGATTATTTAGCGATACCATAGACTTGGCTCGACTCGGAAACGACCTATACTTTTGGATGGCCCAAGTTTGGGTTTGGATAGTTATGTTGTTAGCCCATTTATGTGGTTAATTGTGGGAATTATTTGGTAGCCCATTTAGTAGATTTTAGCTCATTTTGGAGGGAGTGTTTGGCCCAAAATTAAGTTACCTAATTGATCCCTATTTAATCCCCCTCCCAGCCCTTTTTTGAGTCTATGTGAAGTGAGTGCAAAAGAGTGGAGAGGAGAGGCTGGAGAAGAAAGGGCAGACGGGTTTTGTTTGGTGGATTTTTTGGTGAGTTCCAACCATTGTTATTCTCTTCTCCTTCCTCCCTGTGTGGGCTTGCAATCACCACCACCATATCTCCTTCGTGGGGATGAAACTTGGAGCAAACAAGGTGTGGAAGTTTTGGGTCGAGCCTGATAGTGTGGTGTTCGTTTAGTTGTTTTCTGAGCCTCGAATCAAGATTTCTCGAGTGATTTCCGCGACAGTTATCCCATTCAGTAGACCCTTTCTCTTGTCCTCTTTAGATTTACATGACCAGCTCCCAATATCGTAAGTGGCTGGGGAACATGCACTTAAGACCAAAACAAGATTCTCCTAACTGCATGATTCTGGCATTCCCCTGTAGCCTTAACTGATAGTTAAGCCGGAAGAACGGGTAAAGACAACCCATTTTCCTCAAAGTGGAGAAGCACGGCAAGAAATGGGTCGCACGTTGTGCCTTTGCAGCATCCCAGGATTTGGCTAACCATGCTTCTGACCCATTGCAAATCAACTTCTGCTTTAAATTCAAGCTTCATGTAACGCTCTTCAATTCTACACTCCACTGCAAGCTCTGCTTCTTTCTTGTCTCTTGACTACAAATACACACAAGTCCCTTGAATATTTTCACCCATTTGCACAAAACTTGCACACAATTTTCTCTCTTTCATGACTGGAAAAGTTGGAATCGAAATGATTAACATCAGATGCACCGAAAACCCCTGAAAAGGACTCAAATCCTCTAACCCCTGAATCACATCAAACACATTATACTCATTCCTATTAGTTAAATTTGCACACAAGACATAGCAGTTTCTCCAATATCTCTAATCTACCTCACCCTACATCTGAAAGGGTGTCAAGAGCAGACTTCTGGAAGCTCTGATACCGCTCTCACATACCAGTGCCACAGCAATTCTAGCAATGGCCTGGGTGAAATCATCATTTCCGGATGTCTTTTTCTTATTTTTATCCTGGGGATTTTCTTTCTCTATTTCTTTCAAGAATTTGACTACACTTAATAATCATAAAATATAAATTCGCTCGAGCTAAACTTGCTGAAAATGCAAGAAACTTTCCAAGAATTTAAGAAAAAATGCATTGTTCACCGGAAATTCATGGATTCGAGAAGGTTGAGTAAAACGTTAAGGTAGTGTTTGATACACAACATTTTCCATTTTCCAACTTTTGTAGCGTTTGATACGCGAAATTTTCCCTAGAAATTCCACCTCCTCATTTCACGCACCTATTTTCTTGGTTTTCAAGGAATTCATTTTCTTTTGATTTTAGTGGTAATTGATTTTCCATTTTTTTTTATTGCAATTGGAAAAAATTCTGAACACAATGGTAAAAAAATTATCACTTTTATTAACAATTTCTATGCAAAACAAAACCAAACGAATGGTATTCGGTATGGTATTTTTTTTTTAAATTTTGTTTTTTTTTTGGCAATTAGAACAAATTCTAGACCCAATGGTAAAAAAAAAAATCACTTTAATGGACAATTTTCATGAAAAATGAAGCCAAACGGACACCAAACTTTCAACATTTTCTAAGTGAAAAATTATACCAATCCAACACAATTAATTATAATTCCCAATAAAACAAATTTTAGACAATTCAATTCCCTATAATTCATTTTATTTCCACCCAATTTCCACTTTTGCAATCAAACGGACCCTAAGTTCTTTGCATTNTTTCAATAAAAAATAAAACCAAACGGACTCCTAACTTTCAACATTTTCTAAGTGAAAAATTATACCAATCCAACACAATTAATTATAATTCCCAATAAAACAAATTTTAGACAATTCAATTCCCTATAATTCATTTTATTTCCACCCAATTTCCACTTTTGCAATCAAACGGACCCTAAGTTCTTTGCATTTTCCCAAGGCAGTACAAATTCGTGAGGGAGAAAAAAAAAAGGTAAAGACAAGCACGTTACTTACCTTAGAATTTTTAGGGTTTATACTGGACAAGTTCAGAAAGACAATTAATTGATGTAAAAAGAGAGTGCTTAACCAGACATGGAGAGATTAACTGAGAGATTTGATGAGGATAATAACCAATTAAACTGCCATAAAACCCTCTATCCAGAGAGGGCGCTAGGGAGGGATAGTAACTTGAACTTGCTCTCCCATCAGATCCAGGGAGACAATTTGTTTTCTTATCTCAATTCAGTTCACCACACAAGGTTGCCTTTTGAGATTCAGGGAGGGTTTGGTGTCGACAGATAATAAACGAGCAGATATGCATGCAGCACAAAGAATCATCTCTATGAAATACTTACTTTGCACTCATTTTAATTCCAGAATATTTAGCAATATTTCTTTCAAGTGAAAGGTACCAAAAGATATATAGAGAGGGCTTAATGTTACAAAGCTTGAAGTTGGGGCTTGCAAATATATTGGCAATTGCTACATTTCGCTTGCAGACAGTGGCAAGACTGATATGAAATATTTTCTGAATGAGATCCATTTGTGCCATGATTTCCAAGCAAAGAACAAGATGGTTTTTTCCACATGTATTTGAAGGAGGATTGGATGCTTTTTCTTTTGTCGTACTCTTCCCAGCAAGAAGCTAGTGCGAATAGGCCATTATTAGAAAGACTAGATCAATCCCCTCAGCACATGGAGGAATTTTGGCGACATCTTGTACCGTTGAGGTAGGTAAGAGGATCTGTAGTTTAATCAAATTCCAGTGTTCCCCTTTTATTTTACGGACAGGAATAAGCGAATGGGGTAGATGAGGATACTTGAGCTTTAGAGAAAGATCCTCTATCCAGAAAGATATATTCACAATTCTGTTCAATCAATCTAAGTTAGGCAAATAACTATTCAACTCATCCACCGATTCACAAGAATTCCATGCTGATTGCTGATGCAGAAGAATCTGCATATATGTTATCGTGCCCTTCTCTCATTCTGTTAGTCAAGGGCACTGCAGATGAAGCTGCTGATATCAACAAGTATGCCACAATCTGTAATCCAAGAACTTTCAATTTTAATGATTCTTTTCAATATAAATGCCATTGCTAGCGTAAAGTATGAAAATGCTTATAAAACGTAATGCTAATAATATTAGCATGTTTATTTTCTGGTTTGCATTTATAAGCTAAGAAACAGAAACCACATTTTTGTCCTCAAGATACCAAAACTACGTTGAGACATTTTGATTTCATCTTGTTTTGTGATTCAATAGATGTTTCACCTACAACGAGAGACTAACAGAGGTTGAATTGAAGTTGTGAAGGACGGAAAATTCAGACAGGGATGGCCTACAAATCGCTGCTTGTCAAATCGTGCCCACCAATAAATCCTAACCACTCACAAGAACAAAGATATTATAATGAACTTAGGAATTCAACTACCTCAAAATCTCTATTGGAATGAATTAGTATCAAAATTTCCTATTAATATTTTCTAGGATTTATAATCACTGATTATGTTCAAAATCTAACACAAAGTTTCATGAATTTGAAAGGAGTAATTTATGGCACAAGATTCCTTCCCTTTTCATCTACTCTGCCCAGTCACACAACAGTTTATAGAAACTACTTCATTGTGGTTTATAATTTGTAAATCCAAAATAATAGCAGGGAAATCCAAGAAATTCACCAACCTGATCCCCAAAAAAGTCCACAAATGGACCATTTACAATTCTGTTCAATCAATCTAAGTTACGCAAATAACTATTCAACTCATCCATCGATTCACAAGAATTCCATGCTGATTGCTGATGCAGAAGAATCTGTAAATATGTTATCTTCCCCTTCCCTCATTCTGTAAATTCCATGCAGAAAGACACATTCACAATTCTGTTCAATCAATCTAAGTTATGCAAATAACTATTCAACCCATCCATCGATTCACAAGCAGAAAGAAAATTATTCAACTAATTATCAGTGTACTTGGTACTTACATTAAAGTAATAAAATTAATGTCCAAAGAAATTCAGGCAAACTGTTCAGTCTTTTGTTCTTTCCATTGAGCAATGACACGTTTGGTTCCAACAAGTGCCCTTTCAAATAGGGATGGCAAAAAAACTAATTAAACCCGATACCCGCGGGCTCCACCCCGAACAGGGCGGGAATTACCCGTTTAATCGGGTATCCGGGGCGGGGTCGGGTAACAAGGTCCTCGCCCTGCCCCGTTTAATTTAGTTTTAACTTATAATTGATCATAAGTTTACAATTACAAAACAATTTGTTAATTTGTTATATGTAATGGCCCAGGCCCAAACCCAAAATTTGACCCAAAAGGGAAACTAAACCTTCCCAATTCCAACCATTCAGTGAATAGGCGTGACTTGAGAGTCTGCTGGTTTGAGGATTTTTTTTCAATTTCCACAAAAAGGCTACTGGCTTTGCATCTTCCTCAGTTCGCCGTCATCTCTAGCCTCTCTTGCCGTCGAAGTTCTTGCTCACAATCTCCCTCACCATCTCTATTCTCTCATTTCCTCTCAAATCTAAAGCCGAACGGCCCATACCGAAGGACCCGAGGTAATTTGAAAATTTCTCCCACTTAAAATTGAATGAACAAGGTAAAACTTCCATCTTTGATGGGAGTATTTCTGGAAATTTTTAGAGGTTTAGTTCCTTTTTTTGCCTCCCAACAGCTTATTGTCAAGATTGATATAATTTCTAGTTGTAAACTTGTATGTAAAGGAAATTATGTGTTTTTGCATTTTTTACTTTACTTGGTTGTCCTTCTAGTATCTGTCCAATTATTTGCAGAAGTACATAATAGTTTTTAGTCATCAATGTTTGTAAACATATAAGTTGCTCTGCCAAGCAGCCTAGTTGAGCGTTACTCTGCCTCTGTGAGCTAAAAGTGACACAAATATACAACTTTTATGAAATTGGATCTCACCAGGTGATATTGAGGTGTTATTTGAAATAAAGTTACACAACCTTGACTTTGATAAAGTAGTTGATAGCTCTTTGCTGTAGAATTTTTACACGTAGTAGTTGATATTCTAGTAATTTTTATCTTTATTTCTTAATTCCCAGCAACGCCTTGGTTCATCAATTTGCCTTCATTATTCATTTCAGATGTCTGCATTACGGCATTGTACACTAGTACCGAGCACTAGAAGTACTCCACTACGATCAAGTACTAGTCCATCGTACGAAGACTTACCTAGTCAGGAAAACACACAACAAGATCCAATAGACTTGTGTGAGGAGGAGGAGAATAGTGGACAAGGTAAGAAAATGAAATTAACTTCGGTAATGTGGAATCACTTCAAAAAAAGAGTCGTTGAGGGGGAAGAGAAGGCAATTTGTAATTACTATGATAGAAAATTAAGAGCTAAATGTAAGAATGGGACAAAACAATTGCATGAACATATGAAAATATGTCCACGCCGAAATCAAAAAAACATTAAGTAGACAATATTGAATCCAGTAAAGAAAGCTTGTGGGAGGGTTTCAATGGGTACTTACTCCTTTGATCAAGACAATGCTCAGAGGAAACTTGGAAGTATGATAATTTTTCATGGGTATCGACTTTTAATGGTTGAACACATTGGATTTAGAAGATTCGCGAATACTTTGCAACCATTGTTTAAAAATGTTTCTCGTAACACTATAAAGAATGATATTTTGAAAATCTATGATTACGAAAAATTGGAAGTAATGAGCTTATTGAGGAAGAACAATAGCAAAATTGCAATCACTACATATATGTGGACTTCAGTACTAGTGGTAGATTTGTTAGTCCACACAGAAATCCAAAGACTTTGGAAACTTTGATGTGTGCTAAAGATTGGTTATGGGATGACATTCATGGTACGAGAAATACAATTTCCTGTGTTTTTCATAATTGTTATTTCTTTACTGCTAACTAGTTTTATTTATTGTTAGAACATTCATCACCTACATCGTACTCTGGATGCTATACGCAGTTCAGTTACACTTATATTGAAGATGAGGAAAATTGATTTTTCTTTAAATGGATAGTTACATCATTTGTCTAACTAATAATCATTTTTACAGTCATCAATTTTTAAGGAGTCTGATATAGGCATTCTAGAAGAAGATGGCAGCACTTGAAGATCTACAACACAAAGTGTTGCATTATGTGATGTTTGCTCGCATCTTGCAATTTATCCAAATGTGTAATTTTTATCTTGTATTTGTATCCTTCAAATTATTTTTGCTTTTATCGGTAATGTCATTATATAACATGATGAAGTACATTGGATCTAACCTTTATTTCATTTTAAGGGGTTTTATATTTATTGTATTTTGGAAATGTCATAATCAAATACCTATATTAAAAACTGAATTTAAAAAAAATGTAAACGAATAATAAACGGGGCGGGACCCCGACCCGCCCTGCCTTAAACGGGTATAGGTGTGGGTATGAGGCAGGGAATTACCCAACAGGGTGGGGGCAGGGAAATGTTGCCCAGACCTCGTTGCCATCCCTACTTTCAAAGATATTTGGAATTCACTTTTAGGGGAAAAAAGGGCAATAAACATCTAGAGAACGAGGAGAAAACAATCAAATTAAGACTGAACAGATATCAGCTTGTGAATCAACTTTAACATGCTGCCAAATCAGTAAATACTTACGAGTATAAAATTACTAAAGAAAGGAATAGATAGTTGGGAAATACTTATATGACAGCTGAAGATGCAATTCTTAGAAGCAATGAAGAGCAAGAGAGGATTCGATTGCCGGTGCATGACTTTATACTCCATCCAGTTCCTAAACCATAATTATCACAATTATATTCACTAACAGCAACTTTTATGCAATATTTTTTGACAATTAACTATTGCTTAGAAATTACAGGTTGGAAAAATAGCAAGGGTTGTCTGTAAAAATAACTTACATAGACAAATAGCACGAAATGATGAGAAAAAAATCCATAGTTCAAATTTTGGTGCATTAATTCACACCTTATAGAGATGAAATAAAAAAAATAAAAATAAACGGAGGCTCGATGCACGAAATTCAAAGATTTTAATCTCAATTACGAAAAAGTGATCAATAAAATGTTCATGTCTGTGAGTGACTAAACATACCTCAAGAACTCGTGAAAGTTGGAAAAATACCCCTTCAGAAATCTGTAAAGATCAAATAAAGAAAACTCTCTTTCTTTGACTAGCTATACCCTTGAACAAGTAGTGCTGCCAGTTCCCTAAACAAGTATACAAAGTCTAAATCATTTATGCCTAATTTACACTAGTGATGTCCTGCAAATTATCCATAATTTCCCCAAGAATTTGATCAGCTCTCCTTTTCTTGTCATGTTTTTCATCATGGTTGACACCAAACCAAAGAGCTATTTTCTCAACACCCTCGTTCCAAGGGCTGATTGCTGTACCCGAGCACTTCCTGCTATTTCTTAACTTAAATTTTATTGTGGTCCTCTCATTCAATGGAACCTTTCTACTGTCCTCCATAGATTTACACGACTGGGTCCCAATATCTTCAATTGCTTGGGCACATGGTTCTAAAATGGAAACACGGTTCTCCAAAGCTGCATGATTCTGCCATTTCCTTGTAGCCTCATCTGATAGTTTAGCCGGAAGAACAGGTAAAGACACCTCCTTATCCTCAAACTGAAGAGGTGGGGCAAGAAAAGGGTTACTTTCAACTGCACATTTTGCTTTTGCAGCATACCCAGGTTCAACAGCTAACCCTGCTTCCAAGCCATTAAAAATCAACTTCTGCTTCAAATTCAATAAAGACCTTTCCACCTTCATATGCCGCTCTTCAATTCCACCTTCCACTGCAAGCTCAGGTTCTTTCTTGTCCCTTGAATTCAAATACACACAAGTCTCAGGATCTCGAAACTTTGGCAACCAACCAGGTATATGCTCATCAGGGGGGTTTTCACCCATTTGCACAAAACTTAAATTCAATTTTCTCTCTTTCACAACTGGAAAAGTCGGAATTGAATATGCAAATGGAAATTCCTCAGCTTCGTCAGCGTACCGAATAATGTCTCTAACTACTCCAGAGCGAGAAAGACAATGATTTATGTCGGAAGCACCAGAAAACTCCTGAACAGAACCCAAATCCTCCAACCCCTGAATCACATCAAACACATTACACTCATTCCTATAAGCTAAATTTGCACAAGACATAGCAATTTTTCCAAACTCTCTAATGTACCTAACCCCTACATCAGATAGGGTGTCGAGAGCAGACTGCTGGAAGCTCTGATACCCTAGGCTCTGACATACCTGTGTCACAGCAATTCTAGCAATGGCCTGGACGAAATCATCATTTCGGGGTGTTTTATTCTTCTTTTTATCCTGGCGTTTCAAGAACTCAACACCATACTTCCCATCTCCATCACTCATATAACAAGACTTCATAATCATAAATGTAACTTCGCTCAAACTAACTTCCAGAAAAATGTAAGTGATTCTCCAAAAATTCAAGAAAAAAATGCATTTTTCACCAGAAATTTATCGAAAGAAGGCTGAGTAAAACCCTAAGCTCTTGCATTTTCCCACGCCAGAACAAAATTCATGAAAGAAATTGAAAAAGGAAATGTAAATACGAGATTATGGAACGTTGCTTACCGTAGATTTTCAGGTTTTTTACTGGGCTAGTTTCAGAAAGAGAATTAATTAAGAGGTTTATTGAGTGATTTATCTGAGAGATTTGATTAGGATGATAACTAATTAAACCACCATAAAACCCTTGATCCAGAGAGAGAGACGAGCCTGTGTTACTCCCTCTCATAAAGACGGCATCTGTATAAAGAGTTGTTGCTGAAGACCGATTTCAGATAAAACGATAGGCTAAATGCGATTCTAGTTTGGAGAATCAATAATGCTGTTCGTACCAAGTTCTCAAATAGTTGACAAAGTGACGTGTTGGGTGGAGATCAAATGGCAATAGACGATTGTGATTTTAAATTTATACACACCAAACTGAGGGCGCCAAAATGGAGTATATGGCCGGGAAAAAATTCAAAATGTTTGCAAACCCACAAACCATTTTCTGTCTCCCCCATTTCCCCCAAATCAATCTCCTCGTTCAAACCCATTTCCTCACAATTTGAAATTACATAAAATCGAGATTTGAACAATGCATAACCCATTTTGGTGGTTGATGAAACAATACAGAGGCAAAAATTAGGTGGCATATTCTTCATCTTCTCCATACACAGAGGCAGAATTGGACGGCAAGGTTAGGCAAAAATTTCCGACGAAGTCGCATGTTTCTTCCATCCTCTCCACTCTAGCCATATTCTCCATCTCCGAAACCGGGTCATTACAAATGATGGTAAGAATGTCTACATTTTTAGACTTTGTGGAATTTGTGTTTATAGTTCGAACTCTACCTTCATCCCAGATTGGAGTTGGTAATTTGTGGAATTTGTGTTTTTAGTTTGCGGAATTATTGAACAGGTCCCAGATTAGAGTTGGTAATTCTAGTTCAAAGTTTTACTCCCTTGGCTTGGAAGGATTTGAATTTCAGTTTGCATCTTCACTCCAGCCATATATGCTGTAAATGTGCTGGAAGTTATGAAATATTGAAAATTTGAACTCAAGTTTGGGGTTATTTTTTTTTGGTAACCTAAGCTATGTAACAATGAAATATTGAGAATTTTGAAAAGTCCAATTGAATGCTACTGATTGGGAAGCAAAGGAAGAGGAAGCCCATAGAAGTTGTGTAATTATATAAACAGGAGAACTTAAAGAAATCATAAAATAAAATTGAGATGTGAACTTGGCTTTTTGTCTCATTAGTAATTCTCTATCATAAAATTATTCGAGCCTAAATTTTGAATGAAGGTTGGGCATTTCGAACACCTAAATAATGGGTGAGTGTTTATGTTTTACAGGATCAGCCAAATATGGAAGATGTTTTGTCCGGATTCCGAAAATGAAAACGTGGAGGACAAGGAGGTATACAGCTCAAGGATGAAGAAGAAGTGTATGATTTTTATACAAGATATGCTTATGACGTAGGTTTTCCAATTAGGATGAGGAGTTCGACGAGGGATGATGACGGTGTTTTGAGATTTGTCACGTTGACGTGTAGAAGGGAGGGACGAAGAATTGGTACTACAAGCACTTCTTTAAAGCCGCAACCAACAATTCAGAAGGGTTGTAAAGATAGGATCTCTACATCTTTAGATATTTATGGTTACTGAAAAACTAATACTGTCCACCTTGACCACAATCATAAGACGAGTCCTACTAAGTCCAGGTTGTATCAATGCAAACGAGATTTGAGTGCATACGTGAAACGAAAGCTCAAAGTGTATGATGTAGCAGGAATACCATTGCATAAAAGTTTTAACTCCGCAGTTGTTGAGGCCGGTGGCTACGAGAACATGACTTGCGTCGAAAAGGATTGTCGGAATTATATCGAACAAATGAGATGAGTAAGACTTGGTGAGGGTGATGCAGCTGCAATACAATCTTACTTTTCTGAAATGCAATCCCGATGCTCCGGATTTTACTTTAGTATTGACTTGGGTGATGATTCGCGCCTAAAAATTATCTTTTGGGCAGACAATCGATGCAGGCAAGCATATAAGGAGTTCGGGGGCATTGTGACATTTGATACAACCTACCTTACTAATAAGTATGATATGCCCTTCGCCCTTTTTGTTGGCGTGATTCATCACGGGCAATCAACGTTGCTTGGTTGTGGTTTGCTATCGAATGAGAACACAAATACATTTGTATGGTTGTTCAAGATATGGTTGAAGTACATGTATGATCAAGCTCCGTAGGGAATAATTACCGATCAAGATAGACCGATGCGAAATGCAATTGAGATAGTTTTTCCGAACACGAAACATAGATGGTGTATGTGGCACATATTGAAAAAATTGCCAGTAAAGTTTGGATATCATCTGAATATAGCTTCGATCTTTTCGGCTATACATGTATTGGTTTATGATTCACAATTTGTTGAAGAATTTAAGGTTGGAAAGTGATGATCGATACGTATGACTAACACGATAATGCTTAGTTGCCTGGATTGTATGAAAGTCGTTGGGTGCCATGTTTGTTGAAAACAACTTTCTAGGCTCATATGTCAACACCGCAAAGAAGTGAAAGTATGAACGCCTTCTTCGACAGTTATGTGCATCTGAAGAAATTGTTGAAGTAGTTCGTCGAACAGTACGAGCGAGTATTGTGGAATAAGGTAGAAAAGGAATTCCAGGACAATTTCAAGTCTTTTTTTCAAATGCTACCGTGTGCGACAACGTACGAAATGGAAAAGCAATATTAGGAATTGTACACCATTTCGAAGTTCAGGGAAGTTCAGGTCAAGTTTACAGGGAAAGTTTACTGTGACCTCATGTCTGCTTCAGAAGGACATCTGGGGACGACGTATGGGTACATGAGGACATCGTTTATGCCAAGCGACGAGGTAGAAAATTTTTTCAAGTGTCATTTAATAGAGAGAATTGTGAAATCATCTGCAGTTGTCACATGTTAAATTTTGGGGTATAGTATGTAGGCATGCAATCGCAGTGTTGATATGTAATGAGGTGACTACGATGTCGGATCGGTATATACATGGAGGATGGATGTTAGTAGAGCACACATGAGGTTCGCCGTGAATTATGCTGGTATGGTTAGTACTCCTGGACAATTGAGTTATGATGAGATGTGTCAGGCATTTGCCACGGTGGCAAACCTTGCAGCAGATGATGAAGGGAGGCATCGTGATCATGGATTGGATACAACTTCAAAATAAAGAGCTTAGGTTGACAAAGTCGATTTCTGGTAGTAATACCAATTTGTAGTATGTTGCATCTTAAAATCAAAGTAACGGAACTGTGAGGGATCCGATATCGTCGAAGAAAAAGGGAGCCTCGAAGACAAAACGGAGAAAAGACCCATTGGAGGCGTGCGCTAAGAAATCTAAGGTATATTCGTATGAATCAACGTTTTTTTTCACTTCATGTTATACAGTAATACCAGTTTCGTTCTAGTGTACATGCAGGTGCGATCGAATAACATAACAGGAAAGGTTCCGCCACCTCATCAACAGCAATATTCAATGCCAATGCCAACGCCAACGCCAACGCCACAACAATATTCAATGCAATGCCAACACCACAACAATATTCAATGACAATGCCAATGCCAATGTCGTACTCGTTTTTGCAACTCGTAGTGGTTAGTATATTAATTTCACGGTTTTTATGCACTTTTTGTATAATTAATGCTAGCAACATGTGTAGGGTGATAGTATGAGCCGTGTGTTCATACAACAAGTCCCGTCGTCTACGTTCATCCATACTACGACGACAAATGTGGTTATGAATTCACGAGGTACGTATATATTTTATTTTTGACACTTAAAATTGACAACTAATCAACTCTTATTAATTTCAATTCACACGTCAGGTAATGAGAACCCATACAACGATCCACATTTACCACATCATAGTGGCTCCATTTAAATTTAGGGGAGCTAAGTAAAGCGTCATCTGAAGGAGCAAAATACAGCGTCTTCACGAGATTTGTTATATGAAATTTTCAACTTTAGTTGAATGGAGGGTTCGAAATGTATATTTGTGATTTACTTGCTGTCATTGGAAGTTATGAAATGTATATTATGATACCAAATATTAGTCTTTTTTGGATGCTATTAATACCAAATGAACGCTAATGTAATAAATGTTTATTGCAAGCTTAGATTATTTTTGTTTTGGATGATTCGTAGTTTGTATGATGATCGCTATAATATATGTTTAGTGTAATAATGAAAAACAGTAATGCTATTCGGAATATTACTTTCCAGGTTTATAATTTGAATACATAACTACCCAAGCATTCACCAAACTGCTCATATTATAATTTCACGAACATCCAAGGTACATGAAGTAAAAAATTTTCCAAAATGTACCAATTGACTGCACTAAACTAGTCGACCAATTCAAATTTACAAAATGCCGCTAGTTAACACAACACGACCAGTTCACCGTAAACAACTAATCAAGCCGTGTCTATTCCAATCAGTTTCAATTCGGCAGGTAATTTTTCTTGACGGACCGTCACATTCACAGTCACAGAAATCAATAGTTCTTCTTCATTATTTAGTCGAACTTGAGATTGGAACATTCGCGACATATCTTCAACTTCTTCATTTGTCGCAAGTTTAGCCCTAATACCACTAGATTCATCGATTGCTTCTCCATCTTTGCACCGATCCCAAAACCCACACTTCACACTGCAACATTTGAAGAATCTGCCTTTGTTAACAATGTCCCTTTCAACCTCAAAAAACTTCTAAAATCCATACACACAAAGTGGACATCGACGTTTTATCGAGCAATCATTGAAGAAGTGTCTAATACTCCTGCAACCGCGACAAACTCCGGAGTTCTTTCCTGGCATTCTGTGTTCCTGAATCAAACCAATTTACATTTATGTCTACCAAATGTCAAACTGAAAAACCGAAAACTTCAACATATAAGTTAAATGTTCAAGGAACAAAGTAAATGGAAACTTCAGCATCTCCGTCACGGTTCAATTCATAGAAATTAAAAAACAAAATCAGCTCATAAGTCAATCTCAAATTCAAAACAAAATAAACTGAACACAAATTCAGTACTTTCCAAGAAAATAATTAATTATATTGCATAAATAATAAAATAGAGAATTGCCTACCCACCCACCCACCCCCCCACACACAAGCAGATAAATATTTTGGCAAAAAAATCAAACTATGTTTGAGCATCAATTTTCAATCAGAGATGAACAAAAATATATGATCAGTAACATGATCGAAGCCAGAAAAACAATCAAGAAGCTTGAAAAAAACAACAAAAAAAAACCATAACTTAACAGAATTTATCAGAGCACGATGATAAATAATTAGTAAAATAGTAAAAGTATTAAATAGAGGTCACATACAGATGGCCTCAAAAGCAGAAATCTTTGATAAATTACAATTTGTTATAGTACTATAATAGAGGATTTTTTAGGAGGCGTATTTGGCTTGGCAACAATGTTGTTTGTACCAAAACGGTGCAGAGCGAGGTCAAACCACACTGCTGGAGTTGACTGGATGCCGAAGATGGGGATGACACCAGAGGTGTGGATAGTGTCGGACTCGAGTGGCTGCCAGAGGTTTGTGATTTGGGAAGAAGGGTTTTTGTTTCAATTGATTTGGAGAAAATGGGGAGAGAGAGAACGCGGAAATGGGGAGAAGGAGAACAACGTTGGGTTTTAAAATTTTTAAGTTTCTTTTTTCTATTTTTAAATTGATGCCACGTCACTTTGTCAACTGGCTTTGTACATATAGTGCGGTCGTTGGAGAATAGACATTACGGGTATGGTTGAGCTCCATTTTTTATCTTATAGATGCATTTTGAAACAGTAGATCGATGGAAAATGTGTGGTTGAAAAATAAGGAAAATTTTTTATTTTATGTGAAATATAATTTTATTGAAAAATATGTGATTGATTAGAAGAAGAAAAATGTATTTTTGAAATAATGTGGATCAGACAAGGGTACATTGAACAGGTTTGTTAATGTATATCACAAATTACATATTTATTTATCAATAAATGATGTAGTGAAATATGATTGGGTCAAAATTTCATCAATCAACTAAAAATAATAATAGCTATACTATATATGCATAATAGGTTTATCTAATTGTTTAGGTAGACATGATGCGATAAGATATAATTGAATAAAAAAATTTTCAACCAAATAAAAAAAACGTCTCCATTCTTTTTTTTGACACCTCATCTGTATGTAAACCAGTGTAATCAAAATCGGATTGGACTAGTCGGACCTAATAGGGAAAATCGAGAACCTGTCCAAAATCTGATCCAATCATGCAGTAAAAATCGAATCAAAGGAAATCGACACAAAATCCGGTAAACCGTTCAGTTTGACTGAAACCGATGAACCAAATACGAGTTTTACGGGTCTAAACGCTGATTTATTGCCAAAAAGGGGGTGAAATACATAACAAAGCTCACCACCATGTCTTTGGTCGGCCAATAGTCATTGGAGCCCCCTCCATGTCTGTGGTGAAGACTTTGTACTCCATTTCAACCAAAATATTCAAAGTTCATACTAATCTTAAAAAGAAATGAAAAGATATAATATACGGATGAAAGTAGCAAAGGGGAAAGCCATCAAATATATACATATAAAGAATATGTATGCATGAGATGCCGTTGGAAAAATAGGAAGAAACGGCATTATGCCAGGAAATGAAAGTGAAACTAATGCATCCCCAGAAGAAATGAAAATGGCAGTATTTAAACTTTAGAAAATGGGCTCTTGCATTTTGCAGGTAGTTTTTGGCCCATGTAGTTCTCACTTAATTATATCATAAATAGTATAAATTAAGGAAAAAATACATATATCAGGCTCTAAGTATACCCAATTTCAATTTTAAGAAAACAAGTTTAATATTTCAAAACTCGGGTGATATATATACAACCCATTTGACCCCCTTTCTTTCAATTTTTAATGTTTGGAATAGTATTTTTTTTAGAGAATGTGTGATTGAAAAAAAAGAAATTTTTTTCGATTTATGTGTAATAGTATTTTATGGAAGATTGTGATTGAAAATAAGAGACAGAAGAAAAAATGAAAATGAGAGATGGGGCCAAACGGGGGGCATAATATATATATATTAAATTAAATTTCTAAAATTAAGTATTCTGTTACCATCTTAAATCGAACTTTCCAAAATACAAATTCACTATCCAATAGAAGAGAAAAGCCACAGATACTCATCATATTCTCAATTCTTATAGCCGAAATCTATTTGATTGAAAATTGTCGGATAAGTGAGGTTTCAAATTGAAAGCTATTAAAAGATCGAACAAATATATAATCCACGAAGAACTCTTTGGAGCAAATAACTTCAATTGTCACCGCCAAAATCTATTTAATTGAGACTTATCGAATAATTGAGATCACAAATTGGAAGTGTCGGTTTAGTGTATCGGAAGATTAAACAAGGAGAAAATCTATAGAGTACACATCAGAACAAAAAACTTTATTTTTCACCGTCGAAATTTGGTTAGTTGAATTTGTGACCAGTTCAAAGAATTGAGGTCGAAAAAATCAATAGCATGTGATAAGTTCTCTTGAATTTGCGACCTATGATTTATGCACTTTGACATGTGACCTATTACATGTGACCTGTGAACTCAGTAACATATGAATTGTGACTTGTGAACTTAAATTTATGACATGTTATCAGTGCACAAATACATGCTACATATGATATGTGACCAATTAATTTTGATTTGACAAATTGACATTGATATGTGACATACACAATATGATCATGACCTTTAAAGTATGACCTATGGAGCGCGACCCTTGACATGCAAAGATGGTATGCGACTAGTTCTTTTTTATATGTGACATGCAGACATTTATCTATAACATATGTACAATGACATGTGACCGGTAGATGTAACGTACCACCACCACCAGATATCAACACAATATTTAACATATACTCTATGAACACGTGACTACTGCCGCACTATCACCATCATAAAATCACCACACACAAAAAAGAAAAAAAAAACCCACAAAACCATCATATCAACACAATATTTAACATATAATCTATGGTATTTTTATGCTTTTTGGAGGTTTGTGCTCCTTCAAATTGGTGGTTAGGTTAAGCCTTAAATGATCTATATTAATTATTTATGTCAATATTGCTATACGAACAACACGTCCTCGTCTCATAATAACTTACTTAACATCATAACATAAGTTAAATAATAACCCAATTACTAAGGGGTTGTTTTCTTTGTGTTTTTGTTTTGTGTTTTGAGTTTTGAATTCATTTTGAGTTTTGTGTTTTTAGCGTCCATTTTGAGATTGTTGAAAATGTGTTCTTTTTGACATTTTGAAAAATTGTTTTGAAAACACAAAAAATGCTTTTTGAAAATTTTGACTTGATTATAATTGAAAACACACAAAATGACAAATTTGTCGTTTTGAGTGTTTTCAGTTATAATCAAGTCAAAATTTTCAAAACGCGTTTTTGGTGTTTTCAAAACAATTTTTCAAAATGTCAAAAAGAACACGTTTTCAACAATCTCAAAATGGACACTCAAAA
>CAIGRP010077852.1:18416-52403 GCA_903798385.1 Fraxinus cuspidata
TTTTCTTTACAAATTTTTAACTTGTTTTCAAAAACGCGTTTTCTAAAATGGGAAAGAGAACGCGTTTTCACTGTTTTGTAAAATCGAAAACAGAAAACGGTTTGAAAATGGTAAAGAGAACAGGCCCTAATATATTTGCAAGTAATTTAACATTTGGTCACCTTATTTGTTGGTTTGTCCAATGTTTGAAGCAATCCACATGTTTGGTGAGTTAGATTAAACCCTTGTTTGGGCTCATTTTTTCAAATTATGACGAGGAAAATAATAATTTTTTAGAGACTGTATGATTAAAAACAAAGAATTTTTTTTAAGGTTTACGTATAATATTATTTTATTGAAAATGTGTGGTTAATAAGAAGAGATAGATAAATGAATTTTAATTTAATGGAGGCCAAACATGAGCTAATTATTTCGAAAAAAATTTATTAGTCATTGATAGAGGTGTAAATTGAGTCGACGTGACAAAACTGCTTTTAAATCTTTATCGAAAAACTAATACATAGAAAAAAAATTATATTCTTTTAAATTCTACGTTTAACAAAAACCCTAATATTAAAATAAAATAAAATTCTGGAACTAAAGTCAAAATACTCAATGAAATAGACACCATTAGAGCAAATACATAAGTCATTTATAATATATTAAATGTCACATCAAGTAAGAATAATTTTTTGGCTGATTTTAGCCCTATTATAATTCAATTATTTCAATAATACTTTACCTTTCGTTTTTCTATATATATTTAATTTATTTAACAATTTAGTTACCATCAATGTACATTTACATTTGACAAATTCATTTTATCTTTTTAGCATTTGCTTTCATTAATATATGAATTCCTTATCTTTAATTCTCAATTAATTAATATTTACATTAATTTAATTAATATCCATCTTCATTTACACATTTCATTGTTATTAATTCTAATTATAAGTTAATTAAAATTTCACATTCAAAAAGCATTTTCATTATTCACATCAGTTTACGCTAATTAAGATCTAGTTTTATTTAATTGAAAATTAAATAAATAATTTAACATTCATTGTCACGTTTATATTCTCCGATATTAATTCTAAATTGATTAACATTCACACATATTTAAATATCACTTTTATAACACTTTTAAAGCATTTAACAATAATGTGCATATTAAATATAACATTAAGTGAGAATCATTTTTTGGATGATTTTAGCCATATTATAATTCAATTATTTCAATAATACATTAGTTTTCGTTTTTTAATATATATTTAATTATTTAGTTATCATCCATGTACATTTACATTTGACAGAATCATTTCATCCACGTGTTTTCATTAATATATGAATTCCTTATCATTAATTCTAAATTAATTAACATTCACATTCATTTAATTAACATTCATCTCCATTTACACATTTCAGTGTTATTAATTCTAATCATAAGTTAATTAAAATTTCACATTCAAAATGCATTTTCATTATTCACATCCATTTATGCTAATTAACATCTAGTTTTATTTAATTGAAAATTAAATAAATATTTAACAATCACGTTTATATTCTCTTCTATTAATTCTAGATTAATTAACATTTACGCATATTCAAATATTACTTTTATAACACTTATAAAACATTTCATAATAACGTTTACTAGTAGTAATAAATATAAGAAGAAGACTTTGAGACCCACAAACTCCAGGCGACGGTATACAGTCGATTTAATTCAATTCAATTACTATCTTCTCTACTCAAATTAACAAGTAAATCGATAAGTTCCACAACGCACCTCCTAGATAAGCGCTACAATAACTGAATAATCAAACCATGTGTCTCTCTTTTTAATAAATGTATAAGCAGAAGTTAGTAACTTTTGTTGCCTTGACGTTTAGCAATTTCAATCGATAATGTGTGAAATCATTTATGGATCTCGAAATTTAAACATTGCCAATAGATTCACCTCCCGAAATAAATCTAATTCATATGTTCAAATCCTACTTAACAGCTTAATATCGCTTTAGAAATAGAAATCTAGATACCAAAATGAAAAGAAACATCTTAAAAGAACTATGGGAGAAAAAAATATTATAATGGAAAAATTCCTCTGATCATGCTAGACGCTAGCATAGAGCCAAGGAATTGAGTCACTTAAGGGGTTGGTAAACTCCCTCTGATCATGCTAGACGCTACAAACAGAAATATAGATACCCAAATGGTTCTTATAATTCTTATGAATAATTTATTTTTGGTTAAACTTTATGGATGTGTAGTGTTTAAAAGAATTAATATGTGTGGTGATCATATTTATCTAGGTACCGTATCAAGGGAAAAACTGGTTACCCTGGTGCCTGCTGAATAGCGTTGGTCAGCCCCATTTTGCTGAGTGAATGTTGGGTGGTCCCGTTGTAGATTGGGTTGGATTCAGTCTATTCTATAGCAATGCATAGGGTGTGGTATGTCATTATAATTTTAATTTAATCAATTACATTTTCAATTCTACAAATAGAACTAGTAATTTTTATAAACACCTTTCACGATGATAAAGAATTAGATCAAGAACATAGATACTTTCAATTCTCACGAACTTCAATTTGCACAAAAATTGCATAATTGGACTATTTCAAAGGTAGATAAAAGTTATATCTATCAAATAAGAAAGTTTGATCTCGTCAAATTATGTTATCAAAACCTTTGAGCAAACTCTAGCAATATAAAATCAAACAACTCAAATACATTTATTTTCAAAAGATACTATTTAAACCCATAGGAAGAAATATGAATATCTTCGTGTGAGACTTGTACAAATTGCAATCAAACAGATGTTTAGACTTGGTATAGACATTCCCATTCTCTTAACCCTTGGAGATGAGAGATTTCTTAATTTGAAAATTCATTATTATCACTTTTAGAATCCTATCTTTTCAAACTGTTATCCTAATTTTACTATCAATCTCAATGATGGAGCTATTTTCAATGCCCTTACTCTTCAAATTCAAAGAAAAAATCTCAATTTTAACAATCGTTCCAAAGCATTTGCTACAATATATCGTATATTACAGGCTTATGAACACTCAATTCAATATTCGAGCTCTTCGATCATCTCCTAAAGAAGAAAGTGTTCTGCTGGAGGTTAATCCTCTTCATTCTAACACCATGATTCCAAAAAGGATACCATGGAACCTTCAATCTAGAAGACTTGAATGGAATTTTGAAAATGTTCAAAATCCAATTAGTGTTACTATTCGAACAATTCCAAATCAAATTATTTCCTTTCTGGATGAACATGTCAAGATGATTTTGATGAAAAATTGACATCAAATAATCTTGAATGTCTTATTCTTCCAAATCTGAGAGAATCCATTTCAATCATCAAGATTTTCAACTTCTTTTGATAAATTAAAATGAGTCGATTTTACACCAACTATTCCAAAAACTCTATATACAACTAATAGGGATAATGAATTAGAACATTTTGATTCTCCTACGTTGTCTGACATACTGCCTAATCCATCATAACGATTGGATAAAAAATGTAATGTCATTACTTCTACAATTAATAGAAAAACTGATTTCAAAACTAATCAAATTCCTTATGTCAAAATTTTTCTGTCATACTTTTAAACAAATGTTTTCAAAAACTAAGATTGAATCGTTATGGGAAGAATTTTATGAGTTTCCTGAAAATTTAAGTTTTTATGAGTGGGCATAATTCAAAATTTTTGGCAAGAAAATTGCTGAAGTTAATTTATTCAAAACACCCATGTCAATAAGAAAACATGAAAAACTCCTTCTCGACAAAGTTCTCAATCTGAATATCCGTCGATGTAAGAAATAGTTATTTCTCATGGAAATATTGAAATTATTGCATCACCTCTCAAACAAATTCCTGCTGATAGACTTGAAGAATCTCGTACTACAACCAAAGATATCAAAAATATTCAATCGCAGAACAAATATACAAATATTGTTCTTCAATCAATGTGTTCTCAATTATCCAAAATTGAAGTCAATTCTGATTATGAAGCCTCATTATCCAAAAAAGATTAGAAAAGACCACCTAATAAGACTTTTAAACCCATTGATTCAAAATTAACTCCTAAGTTGAAAAATGACTCTTTGTCTATAGAATCAAGCATTTTACAAGAACTCGCTAATCATATAGCCAAATTAGGAACATTAAAGAATATCAATGCTGTTGATACTTTAGAAGAACTTGAAGTTCAATTTATTGAAGATGAACCATCTCGTTTCAATAAATTGAAAGACAAAAGTTCAAAACTTCCAAATTTTTATTTTCATCTTCTTATCCTGATATGTTATATGAGGACAAGAAGAAACCACGAGTTTCCTATATTGGCGATGAGATCATCAAATGGAATCTTGATGGACTAACACAGTATAAAATATTACAACTACTAGAAAATACGACTGTATGTTACACAACTTATATATGTCGAGAGATAACTCCTCTTCCTACCATATATAATTTAGTTCGTGATTTCACAGGACACCTTAAAAGCTAGTGGAATAACTATCTTATTGTCGAAGATCGTAATAAGATTACTCAACCCTAACTCCTCTTACTACCATCTATAATTTAGTTCGTGATTTCACACGACAGCTTAAAAGCTAGTGGAATAACTATCTTATTGTCGAAGATCGTAATAAGATTACTCAAGCTACCGATGAACAACTTCAAAATGGTAGTTTCAATGCACTTGTCTTTTCCATTCTCAAACATCTTATTGGAATTTCGACTCTTCTTCAAGACAGAACATCTGAGATTCTTGTACATCTCACTTGTTAAAAACTTCATGATTTTTTCTTGTATAAGTACATGTTCCTTACCAAAATCGTTTTTCGTGAAGACTGTAATCAAAATTTTGGAAAGAAATATTTATATTTGGACTTCTCAAACTTTTTGGTGAAAGAATATGAAATTCTATCAAACTTCATCATAATGATACTATTCGTTATACTCTCCTTACTTACGGCGAAATTATAAATTTTGTTAATAAAGAAGGATTAGTATTATGCAATGATCTCAAACTCAAAGCAAAATTAAAATCAGAAAGAACCAGAATCGAAAAGAACTTGGATCATTTTGTGATTAATATGGTTTTGAAAAAAATCATTTCCCGTTCTTCAAAATTGAAAAAGAAAAATTTTCCCTCCTTTTTGAGAAAATGATCTTTTCAAAAGCAAAAATCTTCTCAACCTTATCCTCCCAAATATTCAAAAAGAAAATCTTCAAGGAAACGAATTCCTAAAACTTCAAACATTACATGTCGAAAATGTGAACAGACGGGTCATTATTCTAATAAATGTTCAATGAAATGAAATATTAAAAATCTTCAAATAGAAGAAAATATTAAATTTAAACTTTTTAATCTACTCAATTCTAGTTCAGGTGAAGAATCTGATTCTAAACCTGATCAAGTTTATCAACATCAAGAGGACTCTGATGTTGAGACCAGCTCAAATTCCTTTTTTTTACTTCAAGTCAAGTTGAAGAAGTTTGTGGTTGTAAAATCGTAAATTTTCTTATTAAAAAAGAAGAACTTATTCAAGAAATAATTGAGAAAATTGAAGATCCTCAATTAAAGAAAAAAATTATCTCTTCTTCTACCATCTACTTCCAAAATGTTGGTAACGCCACTTAATATGAAGGATGTATTGAACAGGTTCAATGCCAAATCCACATCTTCAAAATCTTCTACTTTTGAATTACAATAAGAAATTAAGGAGATGAAACCTCAAATTGCTATCCTAGAACATCAAATGAAAGATGTTCGAATGGAATTTGTTTCCTTAAAAACCAAAGCTATAGAAAAAGAAAACATTTCTAATCATTCGTCTTCAGAGGAAAAAACTTTTCATACTTCTCGTGAAGCCTTTCCAACAGAAGACAAAAATATTAATGTTATCAATCGTATTCAACTTCAAAAATGGTACTGTACTATAACCATTGTGGTTAATAAAGAATTCAAGTTCACTTTCAAAGTATTAATTAATTCCAGAGATGATAAAAAATGCAATACGGAAGGATTAATCCCTACAAAATATTTTGAAGAAACTATTGAGCGTCTTTATGGTGCTAGTGGTAAAAACACTCAATATTCAATACAAACTTTTCAAAAAAAAAAAATGTTTGTAATTTCAATATTTGTTTCAAAAATATCTTCTATTTAGTCAAAGATTTGGACCAAGAAGTCATACTTGGTACTCCTTTCATTGTTCAAGTTTATCATTTTCAGGCAAACTCAAATGTTTAACAACCAGCATTTTTTGTCAAGAAATCTTTTTCAAATTCACAAATCCTTCTTCTTATAAGGATGTTAATTCTTTGAAACAAGTGTCTATTTCAAAAATTATTCATAATATTAATCTAAAAAAAACACATTCAATTTCTCAAAGAAGAAATAAAAAACAATTGAAAAACAATTACAAAATTCTTCAATCAAAGGGAAAATTTCATTCCTTCAAAAACAAATTGAAGATGAAATATGTTCTACTATTTATAATGCTTTTTGGAGTAAAAAGAAACATATTGTTTCACTTCCTTATGATGCTGAGTTTCATGAATCAATGATTCCTACTAAATATCGTCTCATTCAGATGAACAAGGAATTACTTTATTATTGTATCAAAGAAATTAATAATTTACTTGATAAATGATTAATTCGTCCAAGTAAATCTCCATTGAGCCATTCAGCCTTCTATGTCAATAATCATGCTGAAATTGAACAATGTGCTCCCAAACTCATTATCAATTACAAACATCTCAATAAAACTCTTCGATGAATTCGATATCTATTACCCTAAAAGAAGATATGTTAAATACGTTGCTCAAAATCGTTATCTTCTCTAAATTTGATATGAAATCTAGTTTTTGACATATTCAAATCAAAGAAAAAGATAAATACAAAACTACTTTCAATATTCCATCTGTCCAGTATGAATGGAATGTCATGTCATTCGGTCTGAAAAATGTTCCCTCTAAATTTCAAAAAATTATGAATGATATCTTCAGTCCATATCAAAATGTTATCATTGTTTACATTGATGATGTTTTAATTAATTCTGAAAGCTTAGAATAACATTTCAAACATTTTAATACATTCATACATGGTATCAAAAATAATGGATTAACCTTGTCAATTAACAAATTCATTCTTTATCAAACTCGTATAAGGTTATTTGAATATTACATTCATCTAAGAACACTTACTCCTATTCAAAGAAGCCTAGAATTCGCAGACAAATTTCCTGATGAAATTCTAGATAAAACAAGTTTGCAACATTTTTTGGCTATATCAATTATGTGTCTGATTTTGCCAAAAATATACGATTACTTTGTTCTCCTCTTTTTCAAAGGCTGGAAAAGCATCCATTACCTTGGGGTCCAAAGCATACTTTAGCTATTCAAAAGGTTAAAGCTACATTCAAAAGTATTCCATGTCTATCCATTATAGACCCTTTAGCCTCCATTATCATTGAG
The DNA here is from genome assembly GCA_903798385.1 of Fraxinus cuspidata. Classification (NCBI taxonomy): domain Eukaryota; kingdom Viridiplantae; phylum Streptophyta; class Magnoliopsida; order Lamiales; family Oleaceae; genus Fraxinus; species Fraxinus cuspidata. The sequence continues at coordinate 25,897 of CAIGRP010077852.1, forward strand.
ACGATGCTTCTGACATAGGGTATGGTGGGGTATTAAAGTATATTCCAAAAACGTTTAGTCAATAACAGTTGGTAAGATTCCACTCAAGAGTATGGACTAGCCCTCCAAAAAATTACTCAACAATTAAAAAATGTTAATAGTTCTATGTATTTCAAAATTTCAAGATGATTTAATCAATAAAAAATATTTTAAAAACTGATTGTAGAGCCTCGAAAAATGTTTTACAAAAAGATGTCAAAAATCTTGTTTCAAAACAAATATTTGTAAGATAGCAAGCTATTTTGTCCTATTTTGATTTTGAAATTCTATACATACAAGGAAAATCAAATGTCTCGCAGAATTTCTAACGAGAGAGCTTATATAAAAAAATCATTTTGAGTGACTGTGAGAGTTTCAATTGCATCTTCTTCTTCAAATCCTCTATTATCGATAGATGATTACATTCAAAGATTCAAGAAGGAAGAATATAATTCTTCCACTTTTCAAAAAACAACTTTCGCTTAAAAGACTTTGTCCTCCTCTACTTTCCAAAAACTTGGAACAATTCCTACTCAAAATAAGGACAATTTTTATCCACCAAATCTCAAAGAAGCTATTCAACACGGTTCTAGCAAATTACAAGAAATCAGTCCCTCAAAGGCTTTTCACTATTTTACAAAACATATTCAATTATTCGTTTTTGAAATGGAAACATCATGGGTACACATATACAGAAATATCAAAAACTAAGAGCCTTTTACGAAACCATCCTTACTAAAACATGATTGACTATCACAACTCTTACTCGAAGCCCTCAAGAGCTCAATCTCATTGATTTTTCAAAAATAAGTATTCAAAGGATGTTGTCTATGAAGACTGGAGACATGACTCATGGGATGAGAAATGAATGCATTTATCTAAGAATGAAACATTTGAATCTCATTTCAATTATTTTGATTACAAAGATGTTTGGTATCATTTTTTATTTTAGACCAGTGATTCAGGGTTTATACTTTTCAACCAAACATGCCATTCAAATTTTTCAAAATGGTTTCAAAATTGGTTCGAATATTTTGGAGTTGATGAAAACATTTTACCCAATCTTACTCATCGAGGATTCTAACACTTTAAATATGAGGCAAAACAATTTTTAAAGTCTCAAGAAAATCTTTTATTCTAGTTTGCCTTCAATCTCAAAGTATCGTGATATTCTATTGGGACTTCAATATTGTTTAAAGACTAGATTCTAAATATAATGTAAATTTATTAGTCAAAGATTCAAAGTAAAATGGTGGTCAAAATTTTATGAAACTAATTGCTATCCAAAAGCTGTTAATTCTTGGATTCAAGGGCAAAGAAATATTGGCATTCCAAAGGTCTCTAAAAAGGGACAAGAAAATCATGTCAATTTCCTTGGAGAAAATGAAGACCCTTATCAAAGCTTCATCAGTGCAAAACACCGGAAGAGTTAGCAATTATATCTAAAAAAATTGCTTCTCTAGTTGAGTCAACTTATAAGAAATCCAAATCAATTCAAAATAGTTCTTCTCCTACATGTTCTGAAATAGATTATGCCCAAAACAATGAAGATGAATGTTACAATGTTGTTATTGATGAACTAATTACTGAAGAAAATCAAAGACATTCAAAATGATTATATGAGCCCAGTTATTTAGACGAGTATCGACAATACATGGCTCATAACTCAAGATAGTTTCTTTTTCAATTATGTTTACTACCACAAAAGTTATTAATGTCAGCATTACCATCAGTCGGAATCAATAAAGAAACCTTATTAAAGATACTTTAATAAACAAGATTACATTTCAATCAACTTTATTAAAATAACTTTATAAAAGTTAAAATATTATTTTAAAGGACTTTGACATGAGACATATGGTAAACATTATTGTCCTTCGACATGGTACAAGATAACTTCAATACAACTCTAAAGAAATTTCAAGTCCGCAGATCAAGTACAAATAAAGACCCCAAAGTGTTTTTTTGCAGGAAAAAAACTTTTCGAGAAAATTTTGAATTCAAAAATATTGTATTCAAATCATTGTAATTCTATTCTTTCACCAATAAAATTATATTTTCAAACAAGTTTTGATTTTTTCAATTCTATTTCTACTATTCATCACACCGGTTCAAGTTTAATATCTTCTTTTATTTGAAGATTATTAATCTTTCTTTTTATTGGACATTTATTGAAATAATTCAAGAGGTAATGTTTGAAGTTTTAGGAACTTGTTTCCTGAAAGTTTTTCGCTTTGTCAAAAATATACGATTACTTTGTACTCTTTTTCAAAGGCTACAAAAGCATCCATTACCTTGGGGTCCAAAAGCATACTTTAAGAGTGTTTTCGACTAGCATGAAAAATATATCTTTAAAAAGAAAATATTTTCCTTTTTTGAGGAAAACAAAAACATACTCCCCTAAAGAAAATATTTTTCTTTAAAAACAATGAAAATTAGATATATTTTTAAAAGTTGGAAAATATTTTCCATGGAAAAAAATAGCAATATTTTAAAGTATGAATTCGGATGGAAAACTAACATTTTTCATGAAAATAAATGCAATCAAACACGCCCTAATTGATTTTAAGGTGGGTTTGTAATTGATATAAATTTATTTTAATTTAATTGGTGGGTCTAAATTAACTTTGATTCATTTTAATATAAATTTTGCAATTTTACTAGGGATAGATTTAGAGCGTAACAAATTAATAAGAATTGTGGATGAAAATAACAGTCCTCTTACTTCTTCTTTTTTTTTAATATTTAATAGTACATTATTTTAAAAATTACTTTTCACAAAACCCATTCTTTAAATAAGTCATATGTATTAAATATCATAATTTATTTGATTTTTGTAGTAACACATAAATATTATATTTTGAAACCTAACCATAAGTCACCAATTTTGGATGGTTTAAAAATCACCAAATGCCGTGTGGTGTAAGTTTGATCGATTCTCTCAACCCACCAATTGTTGAGTTTTGATCATTTTTCATATTCTTTTTTAATTTTATCTTTTATAAAATAATTATTTTCAAACAACATATTTTGTGTAAAATTTTGTTTATAAAATAAAAATACTACTAATAAGACAAAAATTCACTAATAGAATACAAATAGTTACCTATAAGCAAAAAAATTCATTTAAAAATTATTTAAAAGTATAAAATCAACTTATAATGGTAAAATTTACTTAGAACACTATATTTAACTTTATTTAACCTTTTAAGTTAAATATTAATTTATGTGTAAAAAAAATACCTATAAGTAAACTATCATTTATGGGTAAAAAAATTCATACAAGAAACTATAAATTGAAAATTTCACTAAAGGAAATAGTAAAATATCACTTAAAGGATGGTTAAAAAATTAACGGATTTGCTAACGTGGCTGGTGGCATTGTGTATGTGATAATTTATTTTCCACTTGGCGTCCACGCCAGTAGCAATTTAAAAATTGAGTGATGGATGATATGATGAATTATAAAGTTCAGCAATTAACAATGTAATTTTTAAAGTCCAGTGGCCCGATGAAAATTTTACGCAGATTTCAGTGATGGTTCAATTCACATATATGTAATTTTATTCTTTTAAAAAAATTTCTCAATCGATGGATAATTAATTCTCAACTATAGATTTGACTGTTTTAAAAAATTACTATTAAAATCATTCAAAATCGATATGCTCATAAATGCTTAAAAGTCGATATATTGGAAAGGATTAATGTGTTTGTATAAGAAATCATGTATGGACATATTTACTGCACTTGTATGGTTGATTTTTTTTAACATCCGATAAAAGATTGTTAAGTCTCTGTACAAAACTCTATCAATCTTTCTTGTACACGTAGTATTTCTCTATTGAAAAACACTCGTAATCGGGGTACTTTTAAAATTGGTTTGGTCAAACCTTCTAATTTTCACTTTAAATTTTCAAAATTGTATATTTTCACAATGACATTTTGAATGGTAAAAGATAAAGCTGTCCTTAAGTAAATATTACAACTACAAATATTGTTTTATCTAAATGACAATATCATCATTTCAGTTAACAAGTAAAAACCAAGCATTTCCTATTTAAAATTTCAAAACCAACTAATTTTTCTTATCTATTTATTCCAACACATATAAAACTCTCTCATTTTTCATCTGCTTCAACCTCAAAATCTTAGAAGCCAGATTTTTTTTTTTACATCTATCACTTTGAATCAATAAGTATATTTATGTATGTTTAATTTCGTATTCGTTAAATTAGTATATATTTTTAATTGATAAATATTATTTTGATATAGATTAATATGTAGATAATTTTTTTTAACAGAGCTATAATTGTTTTAAGTATAAACAAGAAAAAAATCCATCTACATGTATATATCATAGTCATAACAACCGAATGTTAAGTTTTTATTTTTTTAATCTTGTTGTTTAGTAGTTGGGCCGATTTTACAACTATTTTTTTAGAATTAAAATTTTGTTTCGTTATGTAGATATGATTGTAATCACAGTTTGTTACTTTGGTGATTCCGAATTGGATGAAAAAGATCGATGACGAGTGATATAAGTGGTGGTATTCCAATTTTCATACTATCGAGCACATCGTATAGGAAAATGTACCAAGATTTACAAAATAAGCTAAAAGCCAATATTTCTCAATATGATATGGAACTGAGATTTTAATTCAACGAGCATTCATCCATTCTGATTCCACCTATGAATGTTGCTTGTGATGGGAGTGAATTATCTATTTGAATTGAACAAAATGCACAAGACTCTTCTTTATGTGACTTTAGTAAAGAATAATGTCGTTGAAGATGAACACAAAGATTCGGAGAGAGGGGATCACAATGCCAATAATTTTAGGGACATATTGAAGACAGCTTGTAAGGATGATGTAGTTCACAACAACGAGATTGTTAATGAATTAGTGGGGCATGAGCGTAGAGACTGAATCGAGTGTACCATCATCTAATTATTCACATGTGGTTCCCGATGATAAGAATTTATACGTCAAGCAACTATTTAAAACAAAGAAAGATTTGTAGAAAACTGCGCACTAAATTGCACTGAAATACAACTTTGAGTTCAAAATGAAACAAATCATTATTGACGATTGTCCGCGTCAACGATAGTTGACGATGGCGTTTACGAGCAACGATGATGGATACGAATGAGTTATTTGTAATTCGCAAGTATAAACGGGAACATACTTGAAAAATGGGAATTCGTCGAATTGATCACAAGCAAGCCAAAGTATGGTTTATTGGTCGACAAATAATACATAAGTATTAGGACCTACAGACGAACTATAGACCTTCCGACATCATTAACAACGTCCGTGGAGAGTATGAAGTGTTTATGAGCTACTAAAATGCCTGGAAGGCCAAAAAATGTACATTGAGGATTTAATGAGTTCGACAGATGAGAGCTATCATAAATTGGCCAAGTATTTCCATAATATAGGTATAACTAATCCTAACCTGACATTTTTTATTGAGACGAGAGTGAGAATTGCTTTAAGTTTTTTCATGGCTCTTGGACAATGCATTCGAACATTTCAAAATGTGATGAGACCCTTAATTTTAGTCAATGGTACAGCTCTAAAAGCTAGATAAGAATGCAAGTTAATTATTGCTAGATGTGATCCAAGATACGAGGACAAGTCTAGGCAATGATCCATTAATCGTTGAGGAAGGGCCTATGACTAGATTGCGAGCGAATTGGGTAAAAAAAAAACTATGGGATTGCTTGTTCAAGCAAGAGTGGAGGAAACATAGTTCACAACAAGCGAAAGAACTAGTTTCATTTTGGGCTTAGAAGAAGAAATCAGATGAATCAACGTGGTTCAAGCAATAGATGAGGAAGTTGTTTGGGATAACTATGCGACCGCATAGTTATATTGGAGGTGTGACTGCATAGCCCCTTACCGAAACGAAGTTGATAATTTCAAGATAGAACTTTACAACTGAATGTCATTAGCTTATGCAGTCACATAATTCAAATTGGGTCGCGAATTTTTCAAATTTCGTGTAATCTTCTATTTTAATTAAAACTCTTGTATGATATATGTTTTATATATCTTTTGAGACTTAATTCCGTTTTCTAGCTAGGTTTTATGGGTTCTCTATAAATAGAACTCATTCTATTCATTGAAAAAGACACAATTTATTGAGAGATTAATTGAAAGACATATTGCTTTCTTCTTTTTCTTCATCGAACTAATTCTGAACTTATCAAGAATTAAGTTCTCATGGCGTTCATCAAATTAAGTAAGATTCATAAGTTTTGTGATCACAGTGTCAACATATTGTCGGTGATTGTGTTGGTTATTTGATTCAATAATTTATTGGGTCGAGCTTTCAAATGTTGACTTCTTGACTTTCTTGAATTGAATCAATCTTGTATGGCTTTCCTAGCTACCATTGTTATGTGAGTTCGTATCAGTGGGCATCAGAGAAAGCCTCCAAAAATCAAGGTTATATCCTATTTATTTTTTTCCTTTTGTTTGAGTCTTTTGTTCTTCATTCTCTGTGTTCTTCACTTTTTTCATTTTTTAGTCTCAAATCCAAAGAAAAATTGTAAAACTTGTTTGTGTGCTCATTTAACATCCAAATCAGTTTTTGATTCTTTTGTTGGTATTTAGTTGAATTTTCTAGGAAAAAAAAAAGAAAATTTGGAAACTTGCCACTAGTATACAATTTCAATGTTTTTTTAGTCAAAGAAAAAGATAATCCCAATTCGAAAGTGTCTAGTTCAAATTCAAGAAACACATTCTTGAATATTTCCTTAGTATCCATTCAAAGCGTCAATTCCTACTTTTTGAATAATTATAGAGTCAATTTTTCTTACTCAAATATTTGTTTGAAACTCTACAAGGATTAATTTTGATTAAGATCAAATTAGTTCTTTGAAACACTTGCAAGAAAGCAATGAGTAGAAAAAGACAAGAGTGGTGAGACTAATAGAGGGAAAAAGCCTATTTGAGTAATACACTAGCTCATACACATGAGGAAAATATTAAATTAGAATTAGGATGTCGAATATAGACGATCCTACTTCAAGCAGGAATAATAGTCAAGTCAAAATGTCGGATGATGTGATACGACGATTCAAAAGGTTGTTTGAGGATGTGAGAGATATATTGGATTAGTAAGACAAATTGCATGCTAACTTACATAGGGAACAACCTAGAGATATTCCCAACACAAGAAGTAAAGGAAGGTGGGATTATCGAGCAGATTTTGCTGGTAACTGGGAAGCTAATAGTGACATTAATAAGGATGCATTTGTGGATGTCGAGTTAGGAAGAATGAGAGATAGAGAAGTTAGCATGAAAAGAGGGGTATAGATCTTATTGGAGATGATGTTGATAGAAGTATAAGTAATATCAAAATGACAATTCCTTCATTCTAAGGAAGGAATGATTCAGAGGCATACTTAAAGTGGGAAAAGAAAGTATAATTGATATTTGATTGCCACAACTACTCGGAGGAAAATAAGGTAAAGATTGTGGTGCTTGAATTTACCAATTATGCTATCATTTGATGGGATCAAGTAGTAACATACAAGAGGAGAAATCGTAAGAGGCTTATTAATTCATAGGAAGAATTGAAGGCTATCATGAAAAATATATTTGTGCATGATCATTATTATAGAGAGTTTCAAAAAAAATGCTAAGCGTCTACCAAGGTTCTATGAGTGTGGAGAATTATTACAAGGAGATGGAGATTGCAATGATTAGATCGTAAGTTGAGAAGGATAGGGAGGCCACCATGGCATGGTTTTTGATTGGTTTGAATAGGATATAGCTAATGTGGTAGATTTGCAACATTACGTAGAAATGGAAGACATGTTATATGTAGCTATGAAGGTGGAAAGACAATTGAAAAGGAATGGAACAACTAGATATTCATCTGGCACTTCGTTCTTACTCTTCTTGGAAATCGAAGTGGGATGAAAATAAAGGTGATGTGGCTGTTTCAAATAGTAATACCAAACCACCAAGGAAAATGAGGAAGTTGTTTGCCAAATTACATCCAAAATGGATTCCCAACCTTCTAAGACACGAGATATCAAATGTTTTAGATGTTTGGGATCGAGGCACAATGCTTCTCAATGTTCAAACAAAAGGACAATGATCTTGCGTGACAATAGATAAGTGGTGAGTAATAGTGATGGTGATGATATGCCCGCGTTAAAGGATGCTAATGAAGGAGATGGAATAGAGTACCCGCTAGGATGTGAATTACTTATGGTGATGTGTGCTCTCAATACACAAATTAAATTGGAAGATGTGGAGCAACAATGGGAAAACAACTTTCATACTAGATGCTATGTCAAAAATAAGGTACGTAGTTTGATTATTGATGGGATAGTTGTACTAATATGTCTAGTACTACACTTATTGAGAAATTAAGAATGACTACGATAAAATATCCGAAGCCTTATAAATTGCAGTAATTAGATGAATGTGGAGATGTTAAGGTGAATAAGAAAGTTTTGGTGAATTTCTCAATTGGGAGATATATTGATGAAGTGATGTGTGATATGGTTCCTATGCATGATGCGCACATTTTGTAAAGAAAGCCATGTCAGTATGATACGATGGTTAAACATGATGGATTCAAGAGTATGCACACCTTTGTAACAGATGGGAGATTTGTTACTCTTATACCATTAACACCAAAACAAGTCTATGAGGACCAATTGAGATGGAGGGTGAGGAAGAAAAGAAAGACAAAAGGAGAGTAGGAGAGAAAATAATGAGGTAGCTAATTATGAGAAAAGGAGCATAGCCACAAGAGAGAAAAGAAAGAGAATCTATTGAAAGGGGAGAAAAATCAAAAGTGAGTTTTATGCAAAAAAAAATTTGAGATTGAGAGGGTTTTAGTGAGAACTAACAAACCACTTCCCAATTTAGATATTTATTTATTGCAGGAACAAAAATTCGTTCCATGAAGACTTAATTAGTGAGATACCACACATTGAGTATCCAATTGATTCAATGCAAGTTGAGAATTTAATGAGCATTGAAGGAGAAACATTACATTATGGCATGGCAAAGAATCAATACCCCATGCATAGGTTGGATGATAGTCTAGCACGTAGTAATATTTTTTTACATCGGGCATGCACTTTTACACGTATTAATGCATCTAATATTTCTTTGAGAGTAATAAGTTATGTGTCATATACATTTATAGGCAAACAATTACTAGTTAATGATATTCTAGTATATTGTTAGAAATTAATTGAGCATGCTAGATATTTGGGGTGCATTGTTGGTGATTCGGGGCATGAAAATTTATATTTTAATCTTGAAGTCCTTAACTATTTTGGTTCGACTTTATGGAATATGTTAGGAACCAATTTAGTATCTTCTACTACTTCTCTTACACATTATCTCGTCGAAAATGGCGAGAAATCGTTGGACTCACCATTTTCGAAGAGATTAAGGTTTCAAATTGTAATATGTACACATAAATCTCTGCTTCACCCAATAATCTACCTAAATAATGAAGAATAAACATTATACATAATAATTTAATCTACAAATTTTTGAAATATAATAAATTAAAAATCAATCTCATAATCCCAAAAAACTAACATAATTGAAGATAATGACTAGTGTGTGGTAGTCGACGTTAGGCTGATTGTCAGGATACTTCTTTGACTAGATCCCGACCGTAAATCGTGCGAGTAATTTGAAATTTTTTTTCCCTCTCCACTCAAAAAGTTGATAGAAGATGAAGGCATTTTTGAATTTTGGTATTTAACTTGACCTTTTATACTTTTTAACTATTTTTTTTAATGTTCAAATGTCACTGTGGAAATATGGCCGGTCAGCTGGCCATTTACTTGTATTTCATGTCGTAATCGGTAGCCAAAACTCTCGAGAGCAGGCACTTTGCAGCATTTTTCACACAAAAGGTCTTTTTCTATTGTGCTCCAATTACCAATCGTATTTCTCTTCCCGCTCCTCTAACATTTCTGTCCTTTTCTCTATATCACTCATTTATTTCCAGAGTAGTTCATTGATCAGGTAACTAAATTAATTTGATAATAAACCGGATCATGTTAACTTGGCTATTTCTATTTCGGTTTGAGGAAATCTGCGCTTAATTTAATGTGATCGGTATGATTGTGAAACTTTCTCTGTACGATTAACTGAAATTTTCGTTTGCTCAAAAAATGTTGTTTATGTAAATTGAGAGATTTTCTTATAAACCTCGTATCTTACATCATTTTTGGTTCTAGGGTTTTGTTCTTTACCTTTTTAGAGTTAGATCTACAGATGGATTTAGTAAAATATCTATCATTTATTAGTTTATTCTTGGATTTTGAGATTTATTCTTATATCTTGAACCATTCTCCTGAAAGATTTAACATTGGTAAATACTCTTGGGGTTTTATAATATGGTCCAGAAACCAACTATTAGTCTTTCATCGAAAATGTGGATTCTTTTTATTTTCATTTTATGCTGTTACAGATTCATTGAAAAACTGTGATATTTTTGTTGTTTGTTTATCACTAAGGTGCTTATATGCTGCTTGATAGTAGTTAGTGGGAATATCTGTGTTATTGCTGTTTTGGAGTTTGGAGTTCTGTTGTATGGCAATTCGAGATTTACTGGCTCTTTTTTAAAAACACAAATTGCTACCGAGTATATATGCTAGTGCCATGGACATTTTACAGAGCGGTTTTACTGGAATGCACCATTTTTGGGGGCAGAAATCAATGTATTTTTCTTAACTGTAATTTAAAAAGTGTGAAATCTGGAGCCAGTTATTATCTTTGCAGATGGTTTATAATACTGCTTAGTCTGTTGTTACACTTAAATTTTAGATTATCTTTGTTTGTATAATGCTATAAATTTCTTGGGGTTATTCACAACAAGTAGCTAGAGGTTCTTTTATTCTCTCGTGCTCCTCTGCTTCATCTCCAAAAGAATTGAAAGATACTAGTTTAATAATATATATTTACTTGATTTTGATTTTCTGTAGGAATGGCCATGCAAACAGAGACTCCTACAGCAGCTCCCAGCGCTGAAGTGGTTGGAAATGCTTTTGTTGAGCAGTACTACCATATTCTCCACCACTCCCCTGAGTTGGTTTTCCACTTTTACCATGATACAAGTGCGTTAAGTCGCCCAGGTCCTGACGGTGTCATGACTACGGTGACTACTATGAAAGTAAGTTTTTTGAGTATTGATTATGCTTCTGTATCTAGTACTGCTATTTCTACCCATCATGCTTTTCTCTCCCTGCAGCCTTCTTCTCTTTTTTTTTTCTTATTTTCCCTCAAATTAAAAGTGACAATCAATTTATTATGCGTGCAATGAATTTCTGCATTATATCTTTTGCTGTAGCTGACTAATCTTTATAACATTTTCGCTAGATGTGTGGAGTTTAATAGACAGAAAACTTTTCCCCTAAGATGCCGCTTGACCTTCACAGCAAGGTTGACAGGGGTTTAGTGGGTAAATTTTAAGTGTTAAAGAGATACTTTGGGAAATTTGAACTTGTATTAGGACAATGTGCTTTATAGACAGTCAAACAATGGCCCATCGACTAATCTGAATGTAGTATGTCGTGGGTCTTGTTTTATTTAAACTAGGTCCCAAAAAGGGTCCAGCTGTAAAATGAACTAATACCCTTGAATAGCTCCTGTTTGAACAGTTCCCGTTTTCTTAGTTCATTTGGCCATCATCAGGATATATATGATAAGAGCCTCTTCAATGGTGGTGTAAAATAGAGATTTAGATCTACAATGTGGCCGAAAACCTCTCCAATGGAGAGACACAAAGAATATGCAAATTACATTTTCCAGCAGAAAATGTAAAAATAAATGTAAATTTACATTTTTTTTTTTTTTTACATCCACAAGAGGCAAAAAGTGAATTTAGATTTTATTGTAAATGAGGATGCAAAAGTGGTTTTGGAGATACCGTTTTGCATGGCTTTTGAAAAGTTAAAAGAAGTTTTTGAGACCCAAAAGCTGCTTTTGGACCCGTTTGAGAAATTTTTTGAAAGTGCTTCTGTAGCTATAAGAGTTTTTAGAGGAAGTTAGTCCATTGTGACTTTCACTAAAAACGCTTCTGGAATAGAAAATGCTTTTAAAAATTAATTTTCAAACAAAAATTAAGGTAACTTCATCCAAAAAATTTTCTACATGAAATAAAAGTAAAAGCAGAAGTTATGCCAAATGGGTCTTACACCAAATTTTACATCGCCATTGGAGATCCTCGAATGAGAGAAAATAGGTTTCATCATGTAAATTTTACTTTGGAATCAAATTGCTGATATTCTTGTTTAAAAACTTGTCTCTTGCTTTTCGGTGTGTCACTATTATCAACGCTGAACCAAGGAAACTGGTCAAGACGGGTCAATTGGTAGGCTTGAATGGTGCAAATTGCAAAAAATGAGTTTCACCAAAATAAAAAAACTGCAGGATCCCTTTGACAGGAAATTGCATGGGAAGAATTTTCCTAGAGATGCTTGTGAAAATAAAATACAAGAAAAAAATTTTCCGTCCGTGTTTGTTTGCAATGGAAATCTTTAATTATTGAAAGAAAATGATACTTAATTGAATAAATGTAACTGATTGAATTTCCTCACATAGTATTGCACTTCTGAATGAGACATTTTTTATCTGGAAAAAGCAAGAAAAGATATCTTTCAAGTAAGAATTTCCCATGAGTTTCCTGCAATGCAAGGAAAATAAAGAATAACTACCTTCCCTCACTTTTCCCTCCCTCTCTCGTAAAATACCGTCTACACTACCTTTTCTTGTATAGTTTCTTGCTTATCTCCTCTTTGTTAAACATTGGTGAGATTTGGTAGAAATCTCTGCTTTGTTCTTGATTTTGTTTATAGAAATCATTAAAGAGCTATTGATTTATTTTACTCCCGTACCTCAACACCTTTCAAATTCCAAAATTACCCTTGACTTTTGCCACGTGTTTTGAATGAGTTCTATCATGTTAACACCACTTCTAAATTGTATTGTTCTCTTTTGAAGGTTACTTTTGGAATCTAAATGAAATTTTCTTCCATTTGGACAAGTGACATCCACGTGATGCAACTCAAAACTGATATTTTCATAATATGGGACTGAGAAAGTACTTATTTTCATAATTATTTAACTACTATTTTTTAATTTGTTAATTTGATTGCCATATAACTATTATTAAGATCTGCATCATGTTGATTTTGTGCTGGACAGAGTATCAATGATATAATATGTTCCTTGGACTACAAAAACTTCAAGGCAGAGATAAAGACCGCAGATGCTCAGGATTCTTATGAGGGTGGAGTGATTGTTTTAGTAACTGGGTGCTTGACTGGAAAGGACAACTTGAGAAGGAAATTCTCACAAACCTTTTTTCTTGCTCAACAAGACAAAGGGTACTACGTTCTCAATGATGTTTTTAGGTATGTGGAGGAGAATGAACCTGACGTAAGTGCAGGACCAGTTGTTGGAATTGATGATATACCATCGACTTCTCTGAACCCACGTCCAGGTTTGCTTTGTTTTTATATATGATTCGACTATTTTGCGGCAGTCTTGAAATTTCTCCTTTTTTTCCGGAGTTTTTTTTTTTATAATTTCCATTTTGTTTTCAGAGCCTGCTCAAGTGCTCGATCCTCCCAATCTGGACCAGGCAAGCTCTCGTGAACAGGTAGTTGAAAACATAGAGGATATACATGACCCAGTGATTGGTGAGAGGCAAGTTAGTATTGACGAGGATATTGTGGTGGAAGCTGAATCTCATTTGGATGAAAATCACTCATCTGCGGTTGCAGAATCAGCTTCTTCTACTATCCAAGAGTATGCTCCAAAGGAGTCATATGCTTCAATTCTAAGTTCACAATCAAAGAAGGGGTCAACCAAAGTTTACGTACCTGCTAAAACTTTGAGAGTGGTTCCTACAAAGACTGAAAAGCAATCAGTTGATGTGGCTACACATGCTTCTGACCCTGAAGCATCAGCATCAGCCCCAGCTGCAGCTCTTAATGCACCCGAAATTGACGATTTCCAGGATGAAGGTATTGTTTTCTTTACCATATTTGGCCATTGGTTGACGGCAAAGTTCTAATTACCGGTGCATGAAAACAAGCACTACTCAATCTAGCATGCATGATGAGAGGAAATTAAAAGAATCAAGAAACTTCTGAGAGCCAAGTCAATTATTGAAATTATCAACTTGTTATTCCTTTTTCAAACTCGTAATTCAAAAATGTGATGTCATTTTAATTTCCTTATTTTGTTGAAGTGGAGGGCCATTCCATTTATATCCGCAATTTGCCTCTTGACGTAATGGCTGATCAGCTTGAGGCAGAATTCAAGAAATTTGGATCTATTAAGCAAAATGGGGTCCAAGTTAGAAGCAATAAGGTTGGTTTGATAGACGTTATTTCTATGATTTTTTCAACCTGACTAAGCCTCTTTACAAGCTTAATAGTTTCATCCTATTTCCTTCCTGTTCAGATACAAGGATTCTGTTTTGGCTTTGTTGAATTTCAAGATTTCAGCTCCATGCAAAGTGCAATTCAGGTCTGTACGTTTATTTTCCTTTTCTGTTATCTTGTTCTTAGAATACGTCCAGAGAATGTGTAGAAATTACGACCTTGCCACAGAAATGTGTGTTGAAGGCCACTTGACTGATTGAAAGCCTCTTTACTAGTTTATTCTGTGTTCAGTATGGTGTGATATCTCTGTTACTGGAGTTCGAGTGATATTTAACAATTGCAGGAAGTGGTTCAATGGGCTAAGTTTAAGTGATATGTGGATCTTTGTAGTTGAAGTTTGGAAAGGATCTTAAAGTCAGGCCCGGGGTTATGTTTTGAAGACTTTGTTAATACCTAATTTATAATGAAGGAAATTAATCAATAGGCACGCAACCGAAGCTTACGTGCCACTGTTTCTTTCTTTTTCTTCGAACAGCAGTTTCTATTATTTGTTTTGCTCCTAAAGCTCCAAGATAACAATTTCAAGTCCTAATCTTTTGCTGACTATTGAAATATACAAGTTTTAAAAGAGTTTTTGTCTTAAGCTGACTTTTTTTATTTCCCTAAACCTCATTTTCATCCGCACATTCTCACAACAAAATGTTTTGCATGTGAATCAAAAACTTTTCACTACTTTCTAACCACATATTCTCCAAAAAAATCACTGTTCCAAAACTCATTTTCCCCAAAACTCTTTTTAACAGGCATCAGACTGGGGCTAAGTTTTCTGCAATCTTTTCTTAAAAAGATCCTGAACCAGTTGCCTCGTAGAATATGCAAAGTTCCACCTTCACTCTCCGTCCATATCACCATTTAGTGCCATAAATTCACAGGTTTATCTTCACCTTTATGACTGGCACAGTTAGTAAGATCTTCAGCAAGCCTTTTTTTTTTTTTGCTTCTTGATGTCCAGACAACCATTGATATTTTTCAGAATTCAAGCTTTTCTCAGACATGTTGCTGGATCACATTAATGACGTTTAATGTGCACATATGAGGTTCTTGCTGTAAATTTTAAGAAAAGCAAACAATTGATTTTTGTCTTTTAGTTAGGGAACAGATTTGACTTAAATGGATATATTTGAGATTGCTTAAAATTACAATGTGATGGCCTATGCTTGGTTTTCGTTATCTAAAATCTAAAGCCACAATCTTGTTTTACCAATAGTCTGACCAGTTTCTCTCATTTTCCACCATTGTCAACAATAACATCATGCAGCTTTGAAGCTAGTAAATATATTTGACCAGGCTTTTCTACTTGATGAAATTCCTGAAGGGTGGCCCATAATGTAAAATCCTACTTTATGTATGTGTCCTCTGCGTGTATGTGGGCTCATTTTCCCCTCAATTCAAATTTCCATTTAAGTAAAACCTTTATTATTTAAGGGAAAAGAATGGGGACAGGAAGTCCAAGAGTGATGTGTGCACGGGATGTATAATGTGCAAAGCATGCCTAGGTAATATAGAAAACCTAAGGGTCTACTTGGGAGTTTTTTTTTTCACCGGCTTTGGACCGTTTAAAAATTACTCAAAATCGGTATAGTGTAATTTTGATCGGTTCTCTGACCCATCAAATCAGCGGTTTTTTGCCATTTCTCATACTTTTTTAATTTTACTTTTTATAAAACAATTATTTTCAACCAACATATTTTGTTCAAAATTAACTTTTAAAAATATACTACCTAAAAAAATTATTTATAAGGAAAAAAATTATATTATAATTAAAAAAAATTCTTATAAGTAAAATATTACTTATAAGATAAAAAATTACTTTTATGTAAAAAATCATTTATAAAGTAAAAATATTACTATTAAGACATTCATATATAAAATATAAAAAGTTACCTATGAGTAAAAATTCACTTTTGTTTAAAAATTATTTGAAAGTACACAATTAACTTATAATTGTAAATATACTTATAATTAAAAAATAATAACTTCAAATTTTAAGTAAATAATTAACTTTATTTAAATTTTTAAATTAAATATTAACTTACATGTAAAAAAATTACCTATAAGTAAAATTTCACTTGAGAAAAAAATAAAATAAAATCGTACAAGAAACTATAAAATGAGAATTTCACTAAAGGGCGAATATGTAATTTTATTCTTTT
Source organism: Fraxinus cuspidata (assembly GCA_903798385.1). Classification (NCBI taxonomy): domain Eukaryota; kingdom Viridiplantae; phylum Streptophyta; class Magnoliopsida; order Lamiales; family Oleaceae; genus Fraxinus; species Fraxinus cuspidata. The sequence continues at coordinate 42,517 of CAIGRP010077852.1, forward strand.
AAGTAACTTTTGGAAACGATGAATGATAAACTCCCAAGCATGGTTGGACTATTTTAACACCGTTACTAAAACCACTCAAGATCGGTCCACTTATAAAAGCTCAAAACTTGTTTAAAAAATGCTCATAATTCGGTATCCCAAAGCTCCCAAGTAGGCCCTAACAGGGTTCAGTAACTTCTCATCACCTGGTTCGGTTTGACTGATTTGGTGGACATTATGATTATGATACTCCTATTTATCTCAGAGTGTCATTCGTGACTGCTTTTGGACTTACGGAGAGGTGAACCAAAATGGTGTGTTGAACCCAGCTTAATTCAACTTTGTTAGATTTTGAATCTCAAATTGTTAACATGATTCCTTGTGTGCACTTGATCAGATGTTACCTGCAAAACTTCTTAAAAGACACACCAGACACCACAAGTGGGTTGGCTAAGTCAGTGAAAAAGTATACTGATCTTATTCACAGCTTCAAGCTTTCAGTGTATTTTGTTTTTTAGCTTCCAAATATTAATATTTGAAATTCCTGACCCTAAGGTTGACATCATTTGGCATGATGAATTGATTATATTTTTCTTAAAATACTTGCTATCCTATGGAAATATATACCTTTGCTGCTCTATATTGTAATAATGTCATTATTGTTCAGGCTTCACCCATAACTATAGGGGATCGTAAAGCTGTTGTCGAGATAAAGAGGACCACTACTCGAGGTGAGTTAGAGACTATTAGCATGTCTGTAAAATGTAGTGTAATGGACAGTACGAGGAAAATAGATCAAGCTAATATTATGTCCATTACTCTCAAATCTTGTCCAATACAGGATACCATACATACCTTTACACGATCAATACGTTTAAAAGAAGCTTGGATCACAGATTCACACAGATTGATTCATATGATAATACTGCTGTTTCTTTTACAGTGGGTACTGGGAGGGGTCGTTTTCCTAATTCACGTGGAGGATTTCGACAAGACAGCTACAGGGCTCGTGGAAACTTTAGTGGTGGACCTGGTGGTAGGAGCTATGGAAGAAATGACGGCTTCCGTGGTCGTGGAAACTTTAGCGGTGGACGAGGTGGAGAAAGTTATCAACAAGGAAGAGGAAGAGGTGGTCGTCGTGGAAGCCCACGTCCAAATGCCGTTTCAACGTAGGATGTCCATCTGAGATTAATTGGCTGAAATTTTGACCTTTTTAGTGGCCTGTGTGAACTGAAAGTAAAACTTAGTCGTTAATGTAGTCAAATGAACTTATGGAAGTCGATTTAATTTTTCTTTCTAGTCCTTTATAATTGTAAACTGAGTTGCCTGAACAAAGGAAATGGCAATTAGTGTAGTATCAGTTATTCTTTCTAACATATTTTTTTTGTAGGGGCAACTTTTTCGCTCAGTCGAGGAACGTAACATTGCGAGAATTCGTATTTTCTGTTTGATGGAGATAGTTTCAAGTAGTTTTCTTTGGATGTTGCTAAAATTGGATCCGATTGGCACTTAATTCCTCGGTACCTAAAGGTGGCTCATAGAAAACCAGTTAGGGACTAAACTTCTAATTCTGTATAGTAAAAAACAAGAATACACCATTTAGGGATTTCTTTCCGTTCAAGGCGGCCTAGTTTTTAAACTGGCTCTCTCAGCTTTCATCCTGCTCGATTGGACAGGAGCAGCAATGTAAAAACCTTGCTGCAGGTTTTAGAAATCTGAATGTTGAGACATGGAAAGGCACATCTTTTTATGAAGGATACGTCCATTCGTTCTTGGTAAATCCCAAACTCTAAATTCAAAAATTCGAAATATTTTCTACTTCTGTTAGTGAGTATAAGATTTTGCTTATCATAGACTTAACTAAAGGCTGATTAATCATCTAGCTCTTTGGTAGTGATTCTCTAAGCTATCTCAAGATCGAGAGGAGGTAAATATCACTTTTAGGACATCATTTTCAACGTGTTCAACCTACATTTTGGCAGATTTTTTTTACATCTTTGCTTCGAGTTCTTTTGTTCGTGTTTTGATTTTATTCTTCAATTTGGAAGTTGAAAGGAAAATGACAAGAACGAAAGAACACAATTTTGTGGTTCATATGTGTACCGCTATTTATCCTTTTAAGCATGTTTACTGGTGCATCATTTCCTTGTGTATGTCAATTGCCTGACATCATTGTTAATGTAATTGGAAATAGTCACATTTATCAACATGTTACTATTTGTAGTATTATAATGTGTCTCTTTGTATCTAAGGGACACGACAGTGCATTTATAATTATGCAGATGATTTCCTTTATTTCTCATGCCATTTATGCTAAACTACAAAGTATTGGTTTTGCATACTAATGTAAATGAGGAGGATATGGTAGTATGTACATGACTGCAGCTAGAGGTTCCGTGCAGATTAATCCAGGTCTCAAATAATGTCTTATAGTATTGCATATTTGCATTCCTTTAATTTTTCATGCAATTTATGCTGAACTACAAAGTATTGTATGAGCTTATTAATGTAAATGAGGATATGGTAGTATATATGTACAGCACTGGAACAAGGGATTGTGTGAAAAACCCAAATATTGTCTCAAACACCATTTCAGAATATCATATTTCCTCTAGTTTTTCATGCCATTTATGCTAAACTGCAAGATGAAATGCAGCAAGGGGTTTTGTGTGAAAAAAAAACAGATACTTCTCTTAAAACCATGATCATTAAACGCATTAAGCACCAAGTGGTGAATTCTGGAAGCAATTTCAAGAACTGTGAAAAAATTAAAACATTCGATAGTTTATTATAATTGTTATCTATACGCTCTCATACTTTGATAATGTTCCATAATTATATCATTTTTAATATTATCAAACGCACCTTCTCAATATATGCAATTAAACTATCATTCAATCACAGTTCTCCGATTTGATTGCGCGAACAATTTTTGACATAAATCATTCTCTCAATTGTAGCAGTAGCCACGAGAAAAAATAATGCTAATATCACAAACTTGCAGACTATTGGATACGCTTCGTGTTTATTTTTCGTAACCAACTTCTGTGCAAAATCACTATGGCCTTATAATCGTCTCAAATCTTCGTCAATGCACATGTTAATAATATATGTATCTAATTGATCATCGAGTTCTGAAATATCTGTTACATCAAAATCTACTGGATACTACTCACATAGTAGAATCACTATATTCTTGACAAAAACAACAAATGAATTATTTGGACACAAACACACAACACAAATGAGTAAGTCACTATTCACCTCAGAAAAATGATCATTCGACTCTTGAAATTGCATATCAATGATGGTATAAAATATTTCAACTCGAAAGTTATGCAAATTTAACCTGAGTCTCGTTGTGTACGCTACTCAAAGCCCCAACATATTTTCTAAGAATTTCCTCTTTTTTTTTTTTCAATTTGAAAACCCGCCATTAACAACTTAACTACCATTTGAGCTGAAAAGATAGTAGTGGAAGCAAAATATATCATCTTTGTATTGTACTGCAATCCAACCAACTAGGATGTTCATCATACCATGAAACACAAAATCACCTACCTTTGTTACCCATTCATGTAGGTGGAAATTCATGATTACGAGGCTCACAAATACCCCTTTGCACATACGCTCTTCGAATCATATCTCGAACATTAGTATCATAATTCTATATAGGAACTCTCAATCCAGAATCCGAAGTTGTGCAACATCAAGTTCAAGTCTTTTATTCCTAACATCCCCGACATTAGTTTCATTCGGAACATTATTTTCATCCCCAACATTCATTTCATTACCAAGTCCGTCATCCTTTTTATCTCCAACGTCATTTTCCTACCTTTTTATCTCAAACATTCATTTCATTAACAGTTTGCTCATCACAAGAAAACGCAGATTTACGTTTAAAATATTTTCCCATAACGGATACAAATAATCAATTCAATCAAAAAAAAAATTCTTTTAACAAAAAGCTACAGGAGACAAACAATTTCATCCATATTAAAATTATTTGACATATAAGATTTCTATAATTCTATTCTATTATATAAGAACAAATACATGTGATCACAAATCTCACATATGTGATAAATAACAATGGATATTGGACACAATTTTATCTTCATTTTCTATTTTCTTCCTTGGTACTACTAAATGCTATTCAATCCACCTTACTGTACAAACCTGAAATGCTACCCTAGAAACAGCAGAATGGGTTTGTTATTTTACTATTCCGATTGCAAGTGAACCCATTTCTTTATTGGCTTTCAGTAGAACTTTTTCACTATGTTAAAAGTTCCCAAAGACAAAAAAAAAATTAGTCTCAAGCTCTCCACCCAATCACACACAACTCCCCAGCCAAAATGATTTCTACAGTTAACTCTCCATTTCTAATTCATTTTTTTCTGTATTTGTTTTGGATTGTTTTCCTACTATATTTAACCAAATAGTTTATCATTATTGTGGTTGGAGCTTTACTAAACCTTAATTTAATATTTTTGGAACACTTTAAAGTAGTTCTTCCATGCCACAAGCGCTGATTAAAGTTCCACGCTGAGTGGCAATATTTGCACTTTTTTTAAGAAAAAAAAAGGTAATTAGCTCATAACGTCTTTACATTTCATTATTATTGTGGAAAACGTTCTCACCTTTCATTTTTTGACATTTTGTTTTCCTTAATTACACATTTGATTGCGTAAAACATTATTTTTATTCATTTTTCAATAAGAAATTGTAAAATAATGAATATACCATTCTGTTTAAATAAAACAAAAAGGGAAGGGAAGGAAATTAAAAAAATTAATAGCAATCATAGTCCTGATTTTTTTTTTAAAAAAAAGTTCGAACAAGTTCCGAACAAATTATTAAAAAAATGGAAAAAATAACAAACTCTTAACATTGTGAAGCTGTGTTCCCATGTGTTCGAAACCATCTATATGGATATAAAATCGAATGTGACTTTTACGTGACATAAAGTTGGAGTAGAAAATCATCAAACTACTTAAAAAATTTCTTCAATGCAACCGAAAGTTGAATGTTATTTAAACATCCACATTGACGGTTTTTATAATGTGGGAACACATTTAAATAGCTTGGGGATCCAAAATCTCACTTTTGAAGGTAAGAATTCATAACCACATCATGCGAAATGTTGAGAAGTCTACCCATAATTTTTCCCATTTGAAAGGTTATTACAATTTAGTTATAGGAGTTTAGGGCTTTCCACTAGTTCTCTTCTCCAATTTCTAATTCTTTTAATCCTAGCTTTTAGGGTCGACGTGTGTCTATAATAGCCTTAAGAGGTGAAAAGCTACTCAAAAAAAGAATGACACTAGTAAGTTATTAATTCATTAAATGCATAAATAAAAAGTATGTTTAATCGACTTATAGTTTAATCTTTGTCAAATATGTACCAAGACTTATAAGGTAACATACATACCTTCATAAGTAACACTTTGCACGAGGGCACTCCTTGAAATGCAAGCCTCCATAGTTGCTCAAAATAAGAAAATTATTAAAAATGCTATTTTTTGCCAATTTTATCTTCTTATAATTCAAATCAAACAAAACATCAAGCAGCTGTCCTTTGTCTAATGTTTCATTCATTCCACATACCAAGAACGCAAAGAAAACCCTCACGCATTTTCTTTCTTCAACTCAATGAACAAAATATAAAGACTTTCCTTTTCATTCCTAAACAAAGGAAGTCCTTGGGAAAATTATTAGAGCAACAAGAAATCCCTCACGTAATGTGTTTCAGGTGGTCTTGTCATTTTCCTTTCCAAACAAAGAAAGGGAAAGGAAAATCTTTTCCGCAGGTACAACTTTTCGCTCACACTAATTTTTCACGTGATGTGTTTTATTTGAGTGTTTGATAAGTTAAAATGTCCAATAATGAATCGTGTGGAGATAAGAATTGGACATGATCTTATAATATATAGTTCCGTTCAAAAGCAATATAAATTTCGATGAATCTGTAAGTATTACCCACTTATTCATTATTCATTTATTTTAATTTATAAAAAATTTGTTTATAAACTCTATAAGTAAAAATAATAAGAGAACATCAAGAAATGGAAAATAAAGAGAAAATTAAAATAAATTTACTTCCCCTAACCCCACCCCCTACCTACAATGTAACCAGGGGATTCGTAGGTTGTGGCAAAACCAAGGAGAAACCAACTGGTATTTTTGTATAGAAAGTCTAAAGGATTTCTCTGGTTTCGCACTACCAGTGGCGGCGGCAACGAAACCGGGGGAAAACTACAGGGACACCGCATGGGGATGGTGTAGGAGGGCAGGGGAAGAAAACGTTTTTATTTTTTGTTTTCATTTTCATTTTCCTTTTTTTTTTCATTATTATATTTTCTTTTTCTTATTAAAGTTAAATGCTATGTATAATTGTCATTTTACAATAGTTTTAATAGATTTTTGGACGAAAAATCATTCGATTAAATGTGCTAATTTTTCAAAGATTCAAAACAAAAATCGGATAGATAAAGCTGGCGTAAATTTGCTACTTTGCTCAAAGATCATTTATCGAGTGATTCCACAGGTGTATGGATCGTAGAGATGGGCTCGGCTCGGCTCGCATGCACACGAGCTCACAAGCCGAGCTCATGGCTTGCTTATAACGAGCCCAGCTTCTGCTCGGCTCGTTACTCGTGGGCCGAGCCCAGCTTCAGCTCGCGAGTTCGTCAAATTTTTTTATTATTATTATTTTTTTAAAGATAAACTTTTTTTTAAAAAAAAAGTAATAATAACATTTTGTTTTAGACGAGCCCACGAGCGCTAGTCTAAAAAACAAGCCGAGCAGGCTCGGCTCGGCTTGGACTCTTCTCACGAGCCTCTTTCTTACGAGCTGAGCAACCAAGCCGAAGAGGCACTCGGCTCGATTGCCACCTATAATGAATCGTGACAAGTGATGAAATAAAAGTTTGTTAAAGTATCGTTACACATAAACTAAATTATCAATTATTAATTTAATATAGTTTCACTTTAAATTATTGTGGTTATCTATTAAAAAATAAAGTGATTATTTTATAACTAATTTATCGTATATTAACTTAACTAATCTAATTTGTGGGGGAACTTTTGGGATTAAATAGTTAAGAATTCCGAATTCACGTGGGTCAATTAACATTCATTGAATCCAAATCATTCAATCCCTTTTCATATGTATTAACAATCAAATTAATTAATTTTAGCTAATAATTTCTCCAAAGTAAAATTAACACTAGTCACCGCTACATGTACATAATGGTTTACATACACATGATGTGACATGATTCAACAAAAAGAAAAAAAAACTTCTCTACTCTTTTTGATAACTCATTTGTATGCAAACAATTATATAATTTCATTATGTACAAATAATATTATTCATTCACAAGCCTAGATTTACTATATTTTCTCTGTAAATTCATACATACACAGAAGCATTAATTCGTAAGAATTCAATCAATATTACATACTATAATTATATCAAGATCTCACAAACCATGTCGCTTATTGCTCGAATTAAACAAATATATCTTTTCACGATCAATTTTGTTCTTAAATCAAACAATTGATAATCGAGCAATTGAATGTCAATTAAACACATGATAAACAATTAAGACACAATCAAAGTTGTAAATCAATTGAATTAAACAAATATTAAATATAAGTTACATCATTCATCCTAATAATCAATTTATTTAGCCAATCATATAATTTAAATTAAATGACAAAATGATTAAAAAGTCACGGGTTCAATACAATAAATGAAGAAAATAATCAAGCAATTGTTATTCTTGACACCTAATTTCCAACAAAGATCTTCAATTTTCTTTCAACGCATGTATATCTCAAAATTTCAAATTGAGATACAATTTTTTAATATTCAATATATTTGAATGTATAATTTCGCCTTAAAATTGTACCTCTACCCTCGCTTTTATTTGAATGAAAGATTCCTCTTTGTAGACATAAATTAGGCCCAAAATAAAGTACTAAGATGACAGAGAACCATGATTTTAGTCCAATTAACATATCCCTAATTGTTGAAATTTATATTTTTACTTGTACAATTTGGTCTCTGTTTCTTTATTATTATTATTATTATTTGTTCATGATGAGTCCTTAGATACTTCAATTGATATCCTCGGTGCCCAACTTTTCAAATCAGTCCAACTCGATCATTTTTGAGCAATAATCATTCATATTCATCTGTTTTCGTCCAATTTCAAATTTTTCAACTAAAATAATCAATATACAAACATAATTAAGTATCGAACCCGTAATAATCACTCTCAAGTCTCAAGCACTCCTTTTTATCAATCTAGATAAAAAAAAAGTGAATCAAAATACTGGTGGGTTCACCACAAGTCCCCGGCCGATTGAATAAACCGAAAAAGATTGACAAGACGAGCGCGTGAGGTAGCCGCATGACGTAATCATTATTTTTTAACTTCCACTTGGTTATTCAAACACGACGTCGCTTTCAGCAAGTTGTGTTCGGCTTAGCTGTTGATCTGCGACCACAGGTTAACACGTGTGATTCCGCAGCAGATAGCCACCACGTGGCAGACACCAACCTTTTCAAAAGTGCAAGTTGAAGCCCCTTGGGATGTTGTGAGGGTCCAATCTAGATCTCTTTCTTGATTTTATATCTTATCTTCGCTTACAATTTGTTGGAAAAATTCTTTATGGACCACATTATTTTATTACCTAACTTTATTTAGTCATCAATGGTCTAAGATTTTCTAGTACTTAAAAGTTTGATAAGTTAGACCAGACAATATTAAATTAAAGAATGAACAAAAATTATCAAGTGTTTTGTTTCGTCTCCTCTAATTAGCTGTATCCACCTCAATAATTTATTGATTGTTATTAATTGTAGAATCTTAAAAATGTATATATTCTTTTTACTCGAACATCATCATTGACAATTTAAAAAGTACAATAAATCAACAACGGATATGTTCATCAAATCACACAAGATTGATTCTAATTTGTTTGAAATAAGGAAAGAATATTGATGGCTCGTAAGTTGAATTTAAGCTTTGACATCTCGTGTCGAATCCAGATAAATTAAACTTTTAATAGAACTAAACAAAAAATATAAAAAGAAGGCAAATTTCCACATTTTGTTCACAACCTCGATAAAATGTAACAAATTAGCAAGATTCATCCCCCCAACCTTCAATCCATATAGCAAATCTCGTCATTTCCTCCATTTTTTTGTCCATTAAATAATTGATCCGTCCTCCTTAAATAAAGAAAAAATAAAAGAAAGTAATAAAAAACAATAAATAAGGAATTATTATAAAAGGAGTTCCTTAACTTTTGAAAAAGTAGAAATAAGTTTCACTTAAAATAATTAAATACATATTAATTCATCACACAGAAAAATAATTTAAAAAATATAAAAATTTAATCTACCCTAACCAAGCTCACACACTTACCCTAACATCCAACCCTACCCAATTACTCTCAAAAGCAATCGAAGATCATCTCTTCAATCACGCAGGTAAAAATGACAATGGTACTATCACTATCTTATAAAAAATAATTCAAAAAAAATTTGACTGGATAAAAAATCAACATCCTAAATAAAAAATCGCCAGCCTCGATTTAAGTTTTGCGACATGGATGCGATTTGGTTCTTGCAATGGTAGTTTTGCGAACGAACCTGCTGTCGATTTTTCATTCAAGTTTTAAGGTGGAGGTGGTATCGCTGCCGCCAACTGATTTGGTGGGTGAGTGAGCTTTACTGAAAAAGATGAAATGATTACTTTTCAATTTTTTATTTTTATTTTTGTGTGTTTAATGTGTATTTAATTGTTTTGAGTGGAATATAGTATACCTTTCGAAAAGTTACGGGTCTCCCTTCGCAGGTTTCTCTTATGTTTGGTTGATCTATTACTCTC
>CAIGRP010077853.1:0-14511 GCA_903798385.1 Fraxinus cuspidata
GTCAATACCTAATAGATAATAAAAGAAAATGAATTCATTAGATATTAGCTAGTATTAATGTAGTTTCTTATGAACGTTACTTGTTCTTCTCGAAATTCGTAATGAATTGAAAAAAAATTGTTTCAATTTTCAATGACGGTATAATAGACAATTTGTTATCAAATTTGGCTAGTTTTGCGAGAGTTATCAAAATTAAACACTTTTCAATTGACAGCATGAAATTAGTCATTTTTGTAAATTCTCCTAAAATTATTATGAGATGGCATGGTGTAGTAAGTTTCTTTTTTCTGCAACCACCTCAACATTAAATTTTTCATTGGTACACAAACAATTAGTTATGGACTAAGTCTGACCTCCTAGTAATGCAAATAGACACTCGAATATGTTAAGATTACAAGATCAATTTTGCTATCATGAAACCTAATGTAAAATGCGATGACATGCTTTAACAGACCTAAGGACTAGTGATTTGCAGTAGTTAATGATTTTGTACAAGTTTCTATATCTTATTTTTCAATTTGTAATTGGACTTTATTAAACAAATTTAAGTAAAGATTATGCTTTCCATGGACCTCATAGAAGTAATTTATTCAATATGCAAAAGATTTTTTTATGTTTTAACATTTGGTTAATTAAACTTGGTGGGTTTGGCTATTGCATTTTGCCACTCTTTATCACTTTCATTTAATCCTTTTTCTATTACTGCTGAGTAATATTTTAATTTGGAGGCCAGAAAGAAGCATATGGCACTCGAGGTGTCTACACATGTTTCAACGAGTAGAAAAAAAATTATCAAAATCTTGGTTTACAAGACGTGCTTATAAAAGTTAGATGTGAAAAATGGTAAATTGGCGATCAAAAGTGACCAAACAAAAGACTCACACACCTAACCATAGAAATTCTTACGACAAAGATACCAAGAATAAGAAATTAATTGTAGGTGGAGGGGAACTATGCAAAAGAATCAAAGAGACATGGTGTGATCGATGCATATAAAAGCTAAGTATTTTAAAAATTATAATTTGAGAACCAAATACTCTTAAAACACATGGACGTCAATCCCCAATTGGAGAAACAAGGACCCATATGATCCACAATCTGCCCGACCAAAAGGAGTAATGCTTTGCAGCTTTGGAGCGCCACTAATATACGTGATAACGTTAATGATATGTCTAACTATAGAGATATAATACCCATTTCATTACACTAGTCGATGACAATAAAAACCAGAAAATGAACTTCAAATCTTCTTGGGCAATGAAGACCACAAGTTGATAACGAACCCTTGAAATGGGGAGGTTTTGGTAGGGTCAAAAGACAGAAACTTTAAGAAAAGGTATTTCGCCCTGAAAGTTAAAATACAATGCAAAATTTTGGTAGAGTGAATAATAAATTGGTTTACAAAGACATAATTAAATTAAATCCAACATTTTGAAATGTGACCTAAATTTCGTTGGGTATTGGTGGTTTGGTTGAAGAGGTCTTGAAGGAGTCCAAAGATGGATTGAGAAGAAAAAATCGCTACATTTAAGCTTGTTGTTTGCCCATCTTCCGCTCGAGCACTCAAAACGTGGGGCTTGCTGCCCACGGCTTGGCACTCGAATGCCAGAGGCACTGCTCGCTACCCCCGAGGGCACCGCTCGAGTGCCGGTTTTATTTGGCTCAGGCTTGTTTCACGATTTTGATGAATTTTATGATGCCCATTGTATCTAAAACAATTGATTGTATGCCCCTATTTGGTGTACATTTTGAGTCTAAGAATGCATTTTTTTGTTTGATATAATGGAGAATATATAGTTGAAAATTAAGGAAAAATTATTGATGTGATGAAAAATATTATTTTATTAAATAATGCGTGGTTGAAAATGAATAGAATAATGAGAATGAAAAAAATAATATAGCTCAAACATGGGCATAATTCACGACTTGTTGGCTCTTCATACTGTTAGAAGACAATATATTTGGATTAAGAGTATCAAATTTTCCAACAATAATTCATTATTTTGATCTAGTGAATTTTCCTCATTTGCCCATAGTGTTTTCCAATCTTGGATTTTCATGTAAAATCTTGTGTTCTTGTGTTTAAATTTATTTTCATATTGCCGTATTAATTCGCTATTCCCTAACAAATTGGTATCAGAGTGAGATTGTTTTTTTGCTATGGCAACGATTAAATGTGATATACCATAGCCTTTGGATCGCAATGCGAGACAAATTTTTCTACATCTTTCAAATTAGATTATTCAATATGTTCATAGGAGAAAAGTGCCGTTGCGTTATAGTTGAAACTTGAGCAGATTTGTATGACAAAAGTTTAACTAGTAAGTTACATTTGAAACAACACTTGTATTCTATCGCATGTTTAGAGGTATGTCTATTGAGGATCAGTTGACCATTTTTAAAGAAATTGTAGCTGATCTTGAGATTATGGAGGTTATATTATGATAAGGAGAATCTTGAATTGATTTTGTTGTGTTCACTATTGTTTTCATATACGACTTTTAGGGATACTATTCTCCACTATCGTGATCTCTCACAATTGATGAGATCTATGATACTTTAGTATCAAAAGAGAAGATGAAGCATCTTGTGCCTGATTATTCATGGAATGACTTAAGATAAAAAAAAAAAATTTGGTGATAATATAAGGATAGGTCGAAGTCTAAACATATTGAAAAATTATATCACTTTTGCAAAAGGAAAGGATGCATTAGAGTTGACTGTTACAATTGCAAAACTGGAATAGAATAGCTGCTGCTAAATCGAAGAGAAAGCAACCTAAAGATATAGGAGAAGCTAGTATTATGTTGAGAGTCACACATTATATTTTATGACTTCATTTTTCATTTCCTTTTTACACAAGTACTTAGTTTACACCTTTAAGTCAGTAGCAAGTTCAAAAATTTCATATTCAATTTTTTTGTATTGTTTCATTTTATTTAAATCAAACATTTCTATATCGTAAGTATTCGAGATATTGTAATTCAATATCCTTGCTTTCGCTCATATATTGTGCATTGTAAATTGTTGACAATTTTTTTTACTTTCGATTTAGCTTCTTTCCTCATAACAACATGACTTAGCAAATCTCTTCATTTCGATATTTTAGGTACCTACCTAAACATTTTTGGATGTTTTTCAAAAGTACGTCTATATACTCACCAGGAGTATATATCCCCTAAAAGTGATAACTTTTTTGTTTTCTCGTTTTTTGGTATTTTTGTCTTTCAATAAAATGTCATCACATTTAAGGCGTTCACAAATTTACTAAGTATATATACAAATAACAAATTATCCTTTTAGAACCCCATCTAAGTTGGAGCATTTAAAGATGATATATTAATTTCGTTGATCAATAATTGTAACTAAATAAATTATCTTTCAAACTTTGATTCGAATTAAAAAAAATAAGATTCCATATTTATTTAGTGGTCCAAAAAATTCGGCAATAGGTAAAGAGAATGAATGGGAAATAGACCTGGAGTTCAGTGTGTCCATTAACAATAACCCACTTTGGTCATGATAATGTAAATTTTGTGTACTGAAGAAGATTTGAGGGTTGGCCCGCCAGCGGCACTAGACATCGCGGTGGTGGGCTGGTGGGATAGGGTTTTTTTTGGGTAAAAACATTTTTATTTAGTCACATCAGACTCAAGAATGTTTACAATGGACAATGGTGGAATAAAAATGTATTTTCAAGGTGCAGGGTGCACTAAATGACACTTGGACCACACTAAATCTCAAACAGCATTATCCATGATAGAATGAAGAGCTCAGACTTGACGGTTTTTGTGTAACGATGATTTTATCAATATGCTCTTGAATCGAGGGAATATATGGAAGAGTAAGAAGAATACTATCAATCATCTATAACTCAATGAACCAAATTATTATAAGCTTGCGCAGCGTAGAAGGTTTTTTTTTTTGGCAACCACCTCAACATTAAAATTCCTCATTACTAATACACAAACCGTTAGTTAAGGGTAAATTTTACTATCACAAGAACAAATGTAAAATGTGACAAAGGAGCATGAACAAACCTGAGGACAGCTCATATATAGCAGTTAATGATTTTGTACAAGTTTCTGTAACTTATTTTTCATTTTATAATTGGACTTTATTAAACAAATTTGAGTAAATATTATGCTCTCAGTGGACCTCAAAGAAGGAATTTGTTTAATATGCAAAATATTTTGTCTTTTAAGATTAAGTTAAATAAACTTGGTGATTTTGGCTGATGCATTTTGCTCTCTTATCACTTTCATATAATAAATTAATTTTGAGGTAAAAAAGAAGCAATATCGCATTATTTTAATTTTCTTTGATGCTATATGCTTAAACACTTTTTTGTTCTCTATAATGCTTAAATGCTATTCTAATAATTAATAATAAATGCATATATGTTTCCTATTAAAATCTCTACTGTGACCACGTTTCAATTACAATCACCCTACATCTAGCATTATTGTTTCAATTATCGGGGCTACGTTTACACTCTGCATGGATATTACAATGATATGACAATGAAAGCCTTTCACTTTAATTAAATAATATGATTGTATGATTATGAGTACTAGAAGGATACACTTAAATATTGAACTATTTGAACTAAAAGATTAAGTTGTTAGAGAATGCTTACATGTATATCTTTAAATATTGCATTAAACACGTCCCTCACTTGCAAACGTGATTATTTTTTCATTAAAGTCTGACAAATGCACAATTATAATAGTTGCTCTGATACCATGTTGCACCGCAATTGTAAATCTTAAATTTTCGAATGCTATTTCCGAGGCCATTGGATATCACTTTCTTCTTCCTATCACGAAAATCATTTTTCACAGTTTCAAAACTTTTACATCATCAAACACTTCAACTGTTGTAGCACAGCCCAATCTACTTACATAAACTTGAGAAAGTAAAGATGGAAAGCAAACCAAAGTGACAAATCACAAAGGCGAGAATATACGAGGCCTATTGAGATTTAGGGTAAAGCTTGTTAAGAGGAGTAGCTAAACTCTAATGTATTGTAAATTTATTCATATTTATTAAAAATAAGATTTATCCTTAACATACACTACATCGAATCACCTAATGCATACATTAATGAACTCGAATATGTCCACTCGTGCCCGTAGTTGACAAAGGTAGAAGTTAAACACTTATACTTCGTAAGGTTAATATTAATTGGTTGGAAAGTTCAATAGGCAAAGAGAATGAACAGGAATTAGATCAACGGTCCACTATGTTAATTAGCAATTGTAATCGACAAACTACGTACTATATTCCCAAAAGAAAGTTAAAAGTAGCTTACATCTTCTTCAAGCGTTAGCAAACAACCCACTTCAGTCCAATTTTCAATATTTTTGAGGAGATCATGGCCATAAAATTCCGATCTCAATTTCCATGTGATAAGCGTAGAATTGATTTGCAGAAGCCACATTCACTCTCTTGTGTATAGAAGAAGGTTGAGGGTCGAGGCCGTGGCGGCACTAGACTGGTGGGCTGGTGGTTCACGACGGAATCTTGGTAGTGGGCTGGTGGGAGATGGAGATTTTTTTATTAAGTCATTCTTTATTTTAAATGAAAATGAAATTTCTTGTTAGTTTTGAAAAGTTCAGTCACATCAGTGATCAGACTCGATAATTTTCGCAATGGACAATGATGGATTGAAGGTGCATTTTGAGAGTGCGACTAAAGTGATACTTGTCAAGAATAATACCTAGTTGATTGACCAATTAATCACAATTTTAGGCAAAGTATGCACGTTTGTCAGAACTTCCTACATGCAATTTCATGCATAGTTCTAACTGAAGCGACTCAACAAATTTGTGTTTTGAAAAATAATAATTTATTGCATAATTAAATAAAGGAAAACACATATATGGCATGGAAAACTACTCCATTAATTAAGATGGAAAAATATAATATTCTCGGTTTGACAATTTCGCAAAATTCACTAGAACAATCAAAAGCAAATAAAGAACAATTCTAAGGATGGCAAAAAATTTCAACAAACCCAAAACCTGCGGGACCCCGGCTCGAACGGAGCGGGGATTACCCGCTCAATCGGGTATTTAGGTCGGGGATGGGACAAATAACTTTGCCCAGGGGCGGGGTTGGGTAACAGGTGCTTAGCCCCCATTTAATTTTTTTTTTTTAGAATTCAATACTTTAAATGAAAAAATTTCACGAAATTTCTTTAGTTCTAATAGAAAATGGCAACTAAAATCATCTAAAAAATATGAAAAACAATAAAAGTCTTAGTTTACCAAATGTATTTGAATAATTGAACTTTTTAAAATAAGTAAAGATTAAAAAATATATTATTATCTCTATCTAATGAATAAGGGCAATAAAATGAATTATAAAAAAAAATTAAACGAGGTAGAAACGTGGCAAGAGCCTCGCCCTGTCCCTCGACCCACCCCGCCCCACCTTAAAAATGGTCGACTCAATATAATTGGAATGTCTTGATTTTCTGGTACGTCTAGCACAATGAAATCAACCGAAAATATTAAATTTTCTGCTTTTATGAGCACATCCTNTTTTATGAGCACATCCTCAACTTTGGCACGTGTCTTTGAAATTGTTTTATTAGCCAGTTGTAGCATAATTAATGTTGATTTGAATTCACCCATCTCCAATTTCTTGTAAATTGAATATGAAATTAGATTTAAATTAGCACATGCGTTACACAATGTATTAATAGCACAAAAATTTCCAATTGAAATAGGTAAAGTAAAACTCCCTCAATCTTTCAACTTGGGAGACATCTTATTTTGCACTCTTGCACTACTTTTCTCCATTAACACCACAATTTTAAACTCGGGAAGCTTTCTTTTCTCTATCAACATCTCTTTCAAAAACTTTGTGTAGATTGGAATTTGTAACATTCCATAAACCAATGGAATATTAATTTGGAGCTTCTTGAGAACATCAATGTCTTGTTTGTTCTTCTTAAGCCTTTGAGGAAAATGAATGGGAGACACATAAGCCTTGACTGGACTTGATGCCTTAGCATTGGATGTTTGTGTACTTTCTTTATTCTCAATTGAGCCTGGTGCATATTTTTCTTCCATTGTAGCTTTATCAACATCTTCATGGTCATTTTTTTCTTTTTGGCCTCTTCACGTGTATCTTGGGCAGTTGTACTCCACTTCTAGTTGTAATAGCTTGCACTTGCTCCTTTTGATTTATCAATGTATTGTCTGGCAATGTACATTGTAGGCGTTCTACAAGTTATTGAGCTATCTGAAAAATTTGGATCTCCGACTTCTTGATAGATGCCTGTTGATTTCGAAAGTTAATGTCAATTTACTGGAACTGATTGAACATTTCTCCCAAACTTACTTTTTTTGTTTTTGCTAGGTATTGTTTGAGTAATTTCTTTGTTGCTTATCTGACCCTCTAAATTTCGGGTTTTATCTCCATTCTAGGTTTTATGGTTGTCCATATGGGTTGAAATTGCGGAAACCATTTTAAATAAAGTTTACTCGTTCTTCAGGAAAATATAGACAAACAATTTTCTGTGGGATGATTCGCTCTACAATTTTCACATACTAGACTAGTTATCACTGCATATACTCCTCGTGTTTGTGCTTTCACTAGTAACTGTACCTGTTTTGTCAAAGCTGATATCTGTGTATTGGTAGATGTTGTGCTGTCCAATTCATAAATTCCAGCCGTTTTCTGTGGTACCACTCTTTCTGATGAAAACATTGAATGTGTCATGGTAATTAACTCAAAACAAAAATATGCATTGTTGTACTGATTTTCCTATTATTGATCTACTAGTAGAGTAATCAACTTGAGATTTTGACAGTGGTGAAAGACCGGTGTAGAAGTATTGCACTTGATTACCTATAGTGATCCCATGATTTGGACACTTTCCAATTAACTCCTTGAATCAATTACATACCTCGTGATAGCTCTCCCCATCTCTTTGTCGGATAGTTTGAATTTTCAATCTGATTTTTGCTACTTTTGTCTGTGGGAAGATTTTATTGCAGAATTTTCTCATCATTCCAATGCAGCATCTCACAATGTCTAGGGAAATAACCTCAACTTGATAATGTCTTCATTAAACTCTGAAGTATGAAAATTCTGGCAATTTTTTGAGGAATCTAGAGATATGTGTGTTCGGACTTTCATAACATAGACGATTAAATTGGAGAGTGTTGTTGGTCAAGTTAATCCAATCTTCCCTTATCCAAAAGTTGTTTACCCTAAAATCTGGATATACTATACTAAAGTGCGTGGGTGCTGCTCTGGGAATCAAGAACATTAAAAATGGCAAGTCCCCTTCATTTATTTCCACTCACTCATGTTGTTGATCCATTGGTGTCGCCGAATAAGAATATTTTGATTGTCAATCAATTGATGTTTTTGTTTTTGTTCGTGTTCTATCTCCGAATCAAATGGTTCAAGATTGTCGCCTTGGGTACGGAGCATACAACGAACACATTTTTATCTATAAAAAAGAAGAAAGTAAACAAATCAAATAACTGTTAAAAATAAAATATATTAGTCTTTGGCAACGATGCCAAAAATTTGTTGTTTCATCGTAAATGTATGATATCGTAAAAAGTAATAAAGTAGACATTTGAGTCCAGATTATCGTTCTTACGAGGACTATACCTTAGAACTTAATCAAATTTTTTTAACTTCTATTTGATGAAAGCAAACAAAGAATTATATGTTATTGTGAATTTTTTGTTTAAAGACTTGAAATAAATTAAAATGCATATAAATATTGATTGAGATTTCAAATAATGAGCGGATATTAGGGCAGAACAATTTCACATATTAATCACTTTTAAGTATTAATTCAAGATTTAATAGTCTAATACAGTGTTCGATCGAATCTTCTATAGTAATCTATTTATCCCTCTCGAATTCTCAATGAACCTATTTAGTTAATTTAATCTTACATCTCTATGCGAATCAACCTTAGATAAACAAAATATTGGTTCTAAGAATTCATATAATGGTCACAATAATTAATATATGTATCTCTAGACGTTATACTAACTTATCGAATTTTACTATATGATCTAAATCTCAAACTCTCCTCTCGATTCATAAAAGATTTACAAGATCATCAAATTAGTGATCAAGTAATTCAACGTATTTAACTCATAACAAAATCAACACATGTGTGTTTCACAAGAATCTTGAATAAAAAAATAAATGGTCTCAAGTAGATTATATTGTTCGCATAATATGAGTTTTAGCTACTCAAAATGTTAAAAAAAAATTGTTATTGAATATATCACCGGGTTTTAAATAAAGATGTAGGAAAATAAATTAATTTTGCACCAAAATCTTTTTCATCTTCCAATCAATACTTCAAAACTTGAATTTCTTCATTGTTTTTCTCCCTTGAATTGCGTTTTTCAATATGTAATTGTATTCTCCTTCTCTCAACATATAGAACCCCTCAAAATTGTCTCATTTCTTTTATTTATACTCCCCTTCATCGTTTTTTCAAATTTGGAGTCTTACTCGGCTATTCGTGAGCCAAAACGATGTAAGCCTAAAACAGGTGGTGCAACAACTAGGCGTCACAATATAAATCTAAGTAGAGTTAGGCGCTATATCTATGTTCTTCATCTGCTACTTCTGGGCAACTACAACGCCTAAGCTCTGTGTTGCTGAATATAATTTTCTTTTTGGAATGTATGGACGTACCAAAGATGGCGCCTAAGCATTGACTTTCTACTTATTTTCCTTAGTTTTTTGGCTTGTTTCTTCACTTTAGCACCATTTTTCAACAAACACATCAAAAGCGTTTTATACTCATAAGATTTAGTCAACAATCAAATTAAAATTGTATGAAATTCATGAGTAAAAACACACTTGTCATCCGATCTACTAATGCAAATAGACAATCAAATATGTTAAGATCAGACGAATAATTTGACTATCACGAGAAGTAACGTAAAATGTGACGAAAGGGTAGTGACATGTCGTATTTAATGATTTTGTACAAGTTTTGTAACTTATATTTGTCTTTTGTAAACAAATTCGAGTAAAGATTATTCTTTCCGTGGACCTCAAAGAATTAACTTATTTCATGTGCAAAATAGTTTTTTGTCTTTTAACATTTGGTAATTAAACTTGGTGGGCTTGGCTGACGCATTCTGCATTCATATGATCGTATATGCAGTACTGCTTATAAATATTTTAAACTGGAGGCCATAAAGAAGCATCATCACTTTTTCTTAATTTTGTTTGATCTATAATGCTTAAATACTTTTTCGATCTCTATAATGCTTAAATACTATTCGAATAATTAATAAATAAATGCTATATGTTTCCTATAAAAATCTGTATTGGTAATTCTTCGGGGCCACATTTCCACTCTGCACGGACGTTACAATTCCATGTTAATGATCAATACGCATTTCACTTCAATTAAATAATATGATAGTACGATTATGGAAAATACATTTTGTTCTAGATTGGGTTACAATCCCAAGAATTAAGGGGCATTGAGATCTTGACTTTCCAGATATAGATAATAGTTTTTAAAGATTTAACGTAGCGGGATTATAATTAAACTATACTAAAGCCATAACTATCAGACCCAATCTAGATTGGTTTCGCTGAATCACTGATTACTCAATGATTAATTTAAGACTTTGGGTTTAATGAACTTAATTTTTTTCATATGAATTTAATGGATATGATATATTATTAAAATTTAAGATTGCCTATCAAAATATCAATATTGTTAAGAAAAATAGTTCAAACATTTATATCACAATTATTAACCGCTTCAAAATCACAACGCAAGAGCCAAACTTTCATTTATCCAATGCAAAACGGGTGTGTGCGCGTGAAGAATCAAATGTAACATCGTACATTCACAAGTTGGTTGAATTCTCAACCCTCAATAGTCAATTATTTCATTTCTTCGCTCGTGAAATTTACACACCTCCAAACTTTTTTTTTTTTTCATTCTCTCACCGTAGTGTAATTCTAAAGTTTGGTTTCACTTATCAATTCATTACACCACTCTAATTTTGTTTCGTTCATCCGGAAACGTCAACAATTTATTCATTTGATGATTCTCTCAATTTATGAGTGCTTCAACAAGCTAGTTTATATTAAGTGATTCAACCCATTAGTTATCTTGGCTCCCCAACAATCAATTCTTACTTGAACACGTGCATAAAAAGATTTACCCTTTTGATGTTTTTTTTTCAGCCCGAGATTGACATCACCCATTATTCTCTTATTAATCCCTCTGTAACTCCCCGACTTTTGAATACCAAAGGGTACCAAGTTTCAAGATACCCTACGGACTTACTAACTCGAGTAAAAAGGTGTCAATGTGAGGCATAAATTCAATAAGTACAACGCTTATTTATTATAAAAGAAAAGCAAAATTTGTAGGGGTTAGATCCCTAGCATTTTGTTAATACCCAGCTTTTACTAGAAAACCAAAGACACTCCACGCGAATCTGTTTTCATGTGCACAGAATTACCACAATCTTAAATAATTTCTTTTACCAGTTAGAACGCCTCAAATTATTATTTATACGGTGAAAGAATGTTGTGAATCATGGATTAAATAATTAAGCATTTAAGTCATCTATTTAACATATGCATATGAATCTTTGGGTTCCCGTACGATGCTATACTTAATTATTGTACATAAATATTGTCATACTTTACACGGATAAGAAGAAAATTAAACTCAACCACGTGATTCATCCACAATTCATAAACTAATACATGCTTTCAAATATATTCATCCCAACAGACAAAGTTATCTAAATCACACAAGCACGCATAAAAAGATTTTTTTTCCATGAAATAAAATCATATCCCACAAGCATATAAACATAAAAATACAGAACATCTGACAAAAGCAATTAACAACTAATGGTTACAAAGGATGGTTAGGGTGTCATTGCCATCATCCGATGAGATGGATGTGGGTTATTGCCCATAAATATGAGAATCTACAATCAATACAACGAAAATGTTATGACAAGTTTTGTAACTTATATTTTCCTATTTATATTTGACTTTTGTAAACAAATTCAAGTAAAGATTATTCTTTCCGTGGACCTCAAAGAATTAACTTATGTCACATGCAAAATACTTTTTTGTCTTTTAACATTTGGTAAATTAAACTTGGTGGACTAGGCTGACGCATTCTGCACTCTTCATCACTTTCATATGAATGTATATGCATTACCGTTTATTAATATTTTAATTTGGAGGGCATAAAGAAGCATTATCACTTTTTTTTAAAAAAATAATTTTCTTTGATCTATAATGCTTAAATACTTTTTCAATCTCTATAATGCTTAAATACTATTCTAATAATAATTACATAAATGCTATATGTTTACTATAAAAAATATGTATTGGTAATTCTTCGGGGCCACATTTCCACTCCGCACGGACGTCACAATTCCATGTTAATGATCAATACGCCTTTCACTTCAATTAAATAATATGATAGTACGATTATGGAATATATGTTTTGTTCTAGATTGGGTTACAATCTGAAGAATTAAGGGGCATTGATATCTTGACTTTCCAGAGATGGATAATAGTTTTTAAAGATTTAACGTAACGGGATTATAATTATATTATACTAAAGCCATAACTATCAGACCCAATGAAGATATTGGTTTCGTTAAATCACTACTTACTCAATGATTAATTTAATCGGTGAGTTATTGATCGAACTTGTATGTATTAAGACTTTAGGTTTAATGAGCTTAATTTTTTTCATATGAATTTAATGGATCTGATATATTATTAAAATTTAAGATTGCATATTAAAATGTTAAATTTGTTAAAAAAAATAGTTTAAACCTTTATATATTAGTCTTTTTTTTTTTCTTAAGGTGGTCAACTTCTATTCTGCTTGTTAAAAGGTTCGTGTGAATCTCTTTTTAGGTCAACCTACTAAATAACTGAGAGAGGGTTGACATTTGGCGGTCGTAGAGACAATTACGATATGGGATTCATTCCGTAACATCATGTCGATGCTATATGATTAAAACTTTCAAAATTACTGTTTAAACTTGTTAATCTTGTTCTCTTTAATTTTTTAAATACAAGATGGTTTTAAATAATTTATTTGCCCATCACATAAATAATGAAATCGTTTTTTTTTTTTTAAAGAATTTCATATTTTTGTTCTTTTTATTTTGTGTGTTATTGTTATGTCAACATCTTAATTAAACACCAGTTTCAGATAATAAAATCCTGCACAAAAGAAATCAAATAAATGAAAACCAGGAATTATTATTTTTATTTTTTTATTGAGGTTCAGATATAAATGCACAAAGTAAATCAAATGCTCCATAAAAGAACGCTTTTCACTATAATCCTGCAACCCTGCGTGAATGTCCTTAACTAGAAACAATTTTCATGTAAACAGACAATATATAAACATATTACAAGACCTTTTGTTACTTCTTGATTCTAATAAGTCGGTTGTTTTCAAATGGAAAGAAAAGATCGCAGGGAAAAATAAATAAATTTTGGCTCATAGCCATGAAATACGAGAAAGAAATATAACAATAGATTTGTAATACATACAACGATGCAAAATTTGAAAAACAGAACACAAGTTGATCCAAAACTAAAATATTTTGTATATGATTATAATTAAATTACAATGTGTGGAACAGGAAAATAATATCCATTTATCTTATAGATGCTGGCCATCAACTGTGGAAGTTGAAATAATTGATGTTCGACCCAATTAACATCTAAAGGGGAAGGGGAGGAGGCAGACATTTTAAGTTAGGAGGGCACAATAACTTGCAAAAAAGTTGTAAAGAATTTTACTTTCGAAAATTTACATCCGAAGAAAATCATACCCTATGTAATTTTATATCCGAAAATTTACATGGGGTATGGATTTTTCGAATGTAAAGTTTGAAATTTTTTTATATCATGTGTCATGTAAAATTTCCTAATAAAATGATATAAATTTTATTAAGAAATTTGTATCACAAAAATCATAATAATTGAAATTTATAAATAAAAGACGAGTTAGACGTATCTTTAATTATTTTCGATATCTATTTGGATAATTCGATATACCTATGATTTAGTTCTTGAACAAGTTTCGAGATGACATAGACGATTTATAAATTCGGCTAACATATGGTCGTTGGGGAATTTTTAAAGTTAGCATATCGAAATTTTCGAAATAGTAGTTTGGAACGACCTATTTTGACAAATCATAACATTTGTTAAGATTGGCCGTTTCATGCACCATTAACGGCGTAGAAAACTAGGCCATAAACACTTCGAATTATATTAAGAATGCAATATTTGGCATCCCATAATGACTTCGAAAATCGAGAAAAACTTATAAAACAAAAAATTAACCCCAAAGTTGGGGGTTCACGTGACCCCATGCCACCCCCTGTGTCCGCCCCTGTAGAGGGAGATGAATAAGTGTAATATGCGAAATTAAAAATTAACAAATAATAACATGTAACAAGTCACAAATTATTGTATCTA
>CAIGRP010077854.1:0-12734 GCA_903798385.1 Fraxinus cuspidata
TTACATCATTGCCCAGGGAGGTCGTTTGACAACAATTTGCCTAACAATGATTGCCTATGCTTAAAAATTACTTCCTAACATATATATATATATATATATATATAAAGTGACTTTAAAAAGCACCAATTGATAGAAGCAAGGAGAATATAAGGGACTAACAATTTTCATTGAAGAAATTATTTTAAGGTTCTCTGTCCATAATCTAATACATTACCCACCTCATATTATCTCGACTCTACTGACGATATACACAAAAGGTCATAAATGTTTGGGTAGAGATTCTCCAATGAAGAAGTTTGTATAGAGGTTTTTACTATTAGAATAAATATTTACTCTCGTCGACAATGGATATTCATGATTGAAAGTCTTATATAATTTGAAAATTTTCAATTTGTTGATCTTAAAACATGATTAGTTAAAATATCACTAATCCTTACAACATTCCAAACATTGATGGAGCTAGATATTCTTCATTGTGGATTCAAAAATTAGACCGAAAATTATCATGAAATTAAAAGGAAAAAAATTTTTTTTTTTTGTTTGGAGTTACTCAGATAAACTTTTGCAGCTTTGTTAAATGCTAGAGGACTACTATACATGATTTAATCCATGATGATGCAAGAAGTGTAACTGCGGATGGTAGGAAATGAGGGTAATTAACAAACTCGATGCTTCAGAATTGCCTAACTAAATCACCATATGCTTCAGGGGTCTTCTCTTCGATATTATTATGAGATTTCAGCCATTCCAATTTGTGCAGAGGATGGCATTTTTGCACAGTTCAGGCAGGTTGCAAATAGATCTTGTGTAATGAATGAAGTAATCTATAGAACATGATAATTAACTTTTATAAGTATACCTGTCCTCAAAGAACAACGCTACATGTACACATGACACATATTGTACACATGATAATTAATTCTAGTTTTGATTTAAAATGTCGTTCTACTTTTTTCCTTTTTGCAGGTGTCTTTGCATGCGAAATTCGAGAAACTGTGATCTCGTGTCCTTTGATTCAAAAATCGAACGCATTTTAAACCAAAAAATTAAGCAACAATGAGAGAACATCATGGCAAAACAGAGAAGTACAACCGATATAAGTTGAACAGCTAGTCGAAATTAATGAAGATGATTTGCCACTTAGACAATTTATCACACCACATGTTGCACCAAATCTGTCAAGCATTGTTTATCTTCCATTTGGGCAACCAAACATTCAATTGAGGACAAACACATCATTTTATTGATCCAGAATGAAGTATCATTTTATAGAAAATCTCATGAGAATCCACACAATCATATCTCACGCTTCTTGGACATTAACCAAAATTACAATTAAGTTGAGACCATTTCCATGGAGTATCTGACGAAGCAATTAAGTTGAGACCATTTCCATGGAGTATCTGACGAAGCAATAAATTGAAACCAAAATTAGTTTGCATGTTTGATGAGAAAGAATAAATTAGGAATGAGTTACTAGTCTAAAATAAAATTAAAAACATTGTACCAAGCATCTTTGTAATCCAAATAACTACAATGAGATTCAAATGATTTATCTTTTGAGATACTCATTTTTTTCTAATTCCAATGTTGTTGTCCCGAGTCTTCATATGACAACACCCTTTGGATACTAACTTTTTAAAAATCAATATTTTTTGGCTTTTGAGGATTTGGAGTATGAGCTATGATAGCCGATTCAGACTTAACAAGGATAGCTTCATAAAACTCTCATGATTTTTTGATATTGGAAGGCATATATTGAAAATGAGGGGGGAAATATCTTGAAGACATTCATTTAAAGATGAATATCTATTGATCCACAAATTTTCCATTTCAAGAATTGGAATATAAGTGGATTCGGTAAGATATTGAAAATTTTTTGGAGGGTTAATATCAGGTAATTTTCGTGAACTAGCTTGAACAGCATTTTTTAAATTTGAAGGCTTGGTTTGTTGAGAAACATTTTTTGGTTTTAGATGGCTTTTTGAAAACAAGGGTTGAAAGAGTAGTATTTTGAGAAGATGAAGAACATTGTTCTTCATTTCTTGATGATGATCCTTGAATATAATCATCAATTGAAAATTAAGAAATTGAATTCTTTTTTCTATTTTGATTCTTCTAAAATAATGAATCAGAAGAGGCCATTGAAACGTTCTCAAATTCTCACAGTGTTTACTATCTTTTCTGTAAGAACCCTCTTGTAAGGAAATCTGCAAGAAAGTTAGATTTTCCTTATACATATAGAATTTTGAAATCAAAATATGAAAGTATTGCTTGCCATCTGGCAAAGATTTGTTTGGAAACAAGGTTTTTTTTACATCTTTTTGTAAAATATATTTGGATGCTTTACAATCTATTTTCAAAACAAATTCTTTATTGATTAAATTATCTTGAAATTTTGAAATACATAATACAATAGATACAATTTCTTTTTTGATAGTGGAATAATTTCTTAAAGATCATGTCCAAACACCATAACGAAATCGGACAAGTTGTTCTTGATTTGACAAATTTGGAATAAGCTTTAATACTCCACCATATCATATATCGGCGCATGAGTTTCGATAATAATGGAGGGAGTAATGTCCAATATTGACAAAAGAGAATACTTTTGATAGCCTTTTTGACATTTTTTACAGCAACAGTATGCTCATGGCTCCAATGTTCACACTCTTTTGTAATCTTTTAAAAAGAAGGGCATATAGGATTCTTATCCATTTGATAAAATCTTCTACATAATTGACACAACCAAGAAATTTTTGAAACTATTTTTGTCTAGAATTTCATCCGAAAATTTGTCACTAAAATCTAGACTTCTTTGAATTGGTGCAATAGTTCCTAAATGAATATTATGATCTAAAATCTAATACTTGTTTGACATAAAACAACCTTTTTGACAGAAACTGCTAAACCACTATTTTTAATAACATGAATAAATGTATTTAAATGTCTGAAGTCTTGTTCTAAACTTTTAGAAAAGATTAAAATATCATCAATATAAACAATGATAAAATTTGAATAAGGATTGAAAATACATTCATAATTTTTTGAAATTCTGAAGGAGTATTTATTAGATCGAATAACATAACATTCCATTCATATTGACCAAAATAAACATTGAATGTAGTCTTATAATGATCTTCTTCTTCAATTTGAATTTCCCAAACTCGTATCAAATTTTAAAAAAAATAATTGCTTCAAATAAACTATTTAATAGGTCTTTCTTTTAAGGTAATGGATATCTAATTTATTGAATAACAGTATTGAGTGGTTTGTAATTGATAACCAAATGAAGGACTCATCATTCAATTTCAACAGAATTGTTCATGTTAAATGCATAACAACTCCAAGGAGATTTACTTGGTCGGATAAGTTTTTTATCCAATAAATTATTGATTTCCTTGATATGGTGATCAAATAATTCTTTATTCATTTGAATATGATGAGTTTTAGTAAGAATATTTGATTCATAAAACTCATGATTTTATGATACGAACACAACATGTTTTGTTCTATTTTTAAAAAGCATTTGGAATAGTAGAGTATATCTCATCCTCGATTTGCTTTTGAAAAAGAGAGATTTTCTCAGTATCGATTCTTTGAAATCTTATCTATTCTTTTAAAAATTGAATATGTTGTTTTTTGAAATTAATATTATTAATAATTTTTGAAATAGACATCTCTTTCAAAGAATTTAAATCTTTGTAAGAAGGACGATTTGTAAATTTGAAAGTAATATCTTGACCAAAAATATTTGTAGTCAAACCATTTGAATCATCTTGAAAATAATAAATTTGAACAATAAAAGGAGTACAAGAATTACTTCTTGGTCTAAATCTTAAACAAGATAAAATATATTTTTAAAATAAATATTTAAATTACAAACATGAGCTTTTGAAAGTTTATATTGAATATTCAACTTTTTTCCACTTGCAACATGGAGACACTCAACGGTTTTTTAAAAATATTTTGTAGGGATTAACTCTTCCCTAATACAATTTTGAATAGGATCAATTAACACCCTAGTATGATGCTTAAAATCATTATTGATAATAATATCCATTTGATAATATCATTTTTGAAGTTGAATTTGGCTAATAACATTAACATTTTCTACTCCAATTTGAGGAATAATAGAGGTTTTTTATGTTTGAGAAGTTATGTCTTCATGAAGAATCGGCTTCTTCTATAGTTTCATTCTCTTGTTCGACTTTTAAGATAACTACCTATATACGAACATCTTTCATTTGTTTTTGAAGAATAGAAATATGAAATTTCATAAGATTGATTTCTGATTTTAAATCAATACTAGAAGACCTATTTATAATATTTTGCATGCTATAAGGTTCTACCGAAGATTTTGAGGGTAAAAGAGAATTGAACTTTTTCTTAAGTTGAGGATCTTCAATTTTCTCAACTATCACTTGAAAGAAATTCTTCCTCTTTTGTAAGAACATTTATAGTTTTACGACCATAAATTTCTTTACTTTGATTGGAAGAATAGGAAATAAGAACTAGTTTCAACATCATAGTCCTTTTGATGTTGATAAACAATTTCTAATTTGGAATCAGAAGAATTATTCTTCTAAAGAATTGATTAAATTGAGAAGTTCTAGCTTAATATCTTCATCAATTTGAAGATTATTAATATTTCCCTTCATAAGACACTTATTAGTATAATATCCCTTTTGCTTGCATTCCCAACAAGTAATATTGGAAGATTTTCAAAATCTTTACTTTCAAAACTTTCTTTTCAAAAAGCTTTCTGTGGATACTTCCAAAAATTCTGTTGCTTTGAAAAATATTTTTGAGAGGATCATTTCCCTAGATAAGAAGGATTCTTTTTTAATTTTGAAGGAGGAGTAATTTTCTCAAAACCATATTGTTCACAAAATGATCATCATTCTTTTGGGGTTTTAGATCTTTTTTATTGCAATTTGGCTTTCATTTTGAGATCATTACAATTATTTAAACCTTTTTTGTTAATAAAACTAATAATTTCCCCATACATAACTAGCATGTGGAATAGAATCTTGATACTTGTTTTTGAGGGAATTTCTAACTTTTTCTGCAAAAAATTTAGGAAGTCCAGTTATAAATTTTTCTTTCTAATAAGATTGATGACAATCTTCTCGTAATAAAACACCAGTAAGAAACATATCTTTGTACCATTGAAAATTATGAAATTTTAAACAATGAAGATTCATAAGAACACCAGATTGCCTACTGAGAACATACAGGAGTTCGGATAAAATGTTTGATTGAAAATAGAGTAGCAAAGCTATCATCTTCTTTGGTCGAGGATTTTGAATCCTATTACCAAATTATTGGTCGAGGATTATGAATCAACTCCCATACCAATATATGATTTATTACACAAAGCCATAACTTCGGTGGTTTTAAGAATTTGATATCCAAGTCAATCCGTCGATAGTCCATTCTACAACGGAATTACCATCGAACATATGTTGGATAATAAGGAGGAACTTTTGAATATTGATTTCTAGAACTTTGCAATTTATTAATATGAATTGGTTTATCATCAATAAATTGAGATTCAATTTCGTCAATAGTATTGATATTTTTTGAATCGGAAGATAATTTAGATAATTGAGTAGCTAGTTCTTTTAAGAGATCACTATCTAAATTTCTCAATTGGGGAATCATATTTCGAGGATGAGGCTTGAATAAAGAATTGACAGGATGTTTATTTTTTTCCTTTATCAATAAATTTTGAAGAGGAATTCTTAGAGTTAGAATTCATTTAAATTCTATTAAGCTGAGAACAAACTGATTGTATAACAATATTATTGTAATTGTTTTGAATTTGAATATTTTTTATATCTTTAATAACAACTCCAGAATCATCTAGCTGTTCACTAGATATCCTTTTGAAAGGAGAAGCAAAAATTTCGGTGTTTCCTCGTGAAACGATTATCTCTTGCGTAGAAGGATGAATAGATTGAAAAGTTCCACCTTTGGGTGTTTTCCAATTCTTTTTTTGAAGAATTTGTATTTTGAACAGTTTTTTATTTAGTAGGTTTTTTGTTATAAACTTTGAAATATGCTCACGCGTAAAAACTTAAATCCTCTTGAATGGCATAAAATTCTTCGTTTGAAAATTTTTTATGAAATAATTTTCGAAAACGTTTGACCTCAGGAGTTTGATCAGTAACAAATTCATTTCTTTTATCAATTATAGAAGAAGAAATAATATTACATTGCTAATCTAACCTTTCTGATAAAGAAGTCATATCGGATAAAGTTGGAGAACCTAGCTATCTAGTTCAGAATCTTTATCAGTTTGATAATGAGTTTTTGGAATATTATGATTGAAATCAACTTCTTTTAAAGAACATGTAGAAAATCTGGAATGCTGAAAAGTAATTTGCTTAGATCTATAATCAGATCTAGATGAATAAAATCTTTGAAAAGTATTTGAAGATGATGGTTTATCAAAGATAACTTTAACATTTCCATCAGGTAAAGAAATAATTTGATAAGGAGTTTTTCTAACAGGAGTTGGAACTGGTTTTTTAGCATTCTCGAAATCCCATTCTAGTCCACGAGATTGGAGATTCCAAGGTACTCTCTTGGAAATCATAATGTTTGAATGAAGTGGATTAACTTCAACCAAAAGACTTTCATCTCTTGCAGAAGATCGAAGAGCTCGAATATTGAGTTGAGTATTCAAAAACTTATAATATATTCGTTATATTAAAGCAACGTCCTTTGAACGATCAACAACATCAAATTCTTGGTTTGAATTTGAAGATTTAGAGCATTAAGAATAGCTCCATCTTGAAGGCTGATTGAAGATTTTGGATAATAATTTGAAAATATCTGACCACTCTCGAGATTAGACTCGAGTATTGAAAGTAATGAATGTTCAAACCTTAGGATTCTCTCGTCTCTTAAGGTTAGAAGAACAAGAATGTCAAACCAAGTCTAAACAAAGATTAGACTGCAATTTGAACAAGTCTAACATGAAGATATTTAAATCTCTTCTTGTGAGCTTGTATAACTTCGTTTGAAAAAGATTTATTGAAACAAATTGATTTTTGATAAAAATAGTTTGCTCCAAAGTTTTGATAATATAATTTTGAATAAAATCAAATTTTACTATCTCATAGATAGAACTTTTATTTACCGTTGTGATAATCCAGTTTTGAAGTTTTTGCTCTATTTGAAGTAAAATCATTTGATGCACATGATGAGGATGCAAATGCATGATTATCTAATTCTTCATTACCATTTTGAAAAAAAAAATTGAAAAATTATTATCTCTACCATTTGAACCACTACATGTATTAAACCAATTTGACATAAAAGACATATTTGAATAGAAATAAGAAAACGGTAATCTTACTTTTGAAGACAAACAAAAAGCTATAGGGTAGATTAGAACAAAGCCTACAACGGGACCATCTAAATATCTACTCCGACAACACGGCTGACCAATGCTTCAGTAGACATCCATGGAACACACGAACTTAACCTTTGACACTGTGTAAACAATAGTTTGACACTGTAAACTCACTCTACTCTCTTATAGCTCTGATACCAAAATAGACACACGTCAAGAGAGAGGGACAAGAGTGTAGAGATTGATAAAACTATTTAGCATCGCTGATATTTAAAATCAGTCTAGGTGGCAACATTTGTGGTATTAAATAAAAAGTTTAATTAAATAAATTACATAATTTCATCTTTAATTGAACCTATCATAAAATGCTACATATACTAGTTATAGATAACATTAGTCTTTTTTATTGGAAAAAAAATATAATGACTAACATAGAATTCCGTTACATATTTATTCATAAATAAGTTCAATCCAATATACCACTTATATAGTTTTTTTTATTTTTTATCCATCTACAATTTCTTTAATCAAGATAAGATAATTTTTCTATTGTTAAGTTATATTCCTTAAGTTATATTTTTTCATAATTATATGCCCATATATGTACAGCATTAATTAATTCTACTAATAGAAATAAACGACATGCAGCAGTCAATATTAGACGAAGTATCTTGGCATATATTGCAAACCAATGAGGATAACTGTGAACAGTAACGAGCGCCCAAGTCTTTCAGCTCCAGATTTAAAAGTATGACATGTTTTTCTATGCTTAAAAGTAGGCTTCTTTCGCCGTTTGCACATAATATGCAATAACATAATGGTTAAATAAGTACATAAAAAATGTACCTTAAAGGGACGAAATGTGCTCACGTTGTCTACACATTAAAGCAAATCTTTTTTTAATTATTATTATTATTTTTTTATTTTTTTTGTGTCTTTTGTTAAAAATCTGAGCACATTAATCACAAGCATATCAAAATTGTTTAAGTGAAGTTTTCAATTTTGTGGTCCTCAACCATTACATATGAGGTATGACATATATACATATACATATATGTGTGTGTGTGTGTGTGTGTGTGTGTACATTATATTCTGAATATCTACATAATTGAGATAAGAATAAAGTTTTCAATTTTGTGGTCCTTGTTGAAATTTTATGATACAAAAGCTCTTTGAGAGCTCTGATATTTTATAGATTTAGAGGAAGTGAAGGAGGAACAAAAAACATTATTCTCATATACTGGTTATTGAAGTAACCGGATATGAAACATAGCATAACTTATTCTGTTCAGTTTCTAAGAACTAACAGAGGAGAATGAATGAAGATTAATATCATTCATCATTTTCATTCAACATTTCCTTCTAAGTTTTCATTACATTTGGCTCTATATATAGCCAAACATTGATACAAAAGTCAAAGATATTATCTACCAACTATTCTATCAATTACCATATTAACTCTTACACAAACCATACTAACTTGTATAATACACTAACTAGTCTAACTTTACATCATTTTATAGTTAGACATAAAATCAAACAACAAATAATTAAATGTTAAATCAAAACACAATAGTTATGTGACAACAAAAATGTCACAACTCCAACACTCCTCCTTGACATTTTGTTGGAACCATTAAAAAAATTCTTCTTCAGATTTCAGGTTGTCTCCTTTTTTTTTTTTTTTTTTTTTTTTGTGACTACAAGCTTGAAGTTCTTTGTTTTTCATTTGATCCGGCTCTCTTGATTCCAATACTCTATCATAGTTGTCAACTCTTTTAGTTTAGGATCAACCATATCAAAGAAACTTTCCATTTGCATCATTTTTTCGATTTCTCGTTGATTTAATGAAGCTGCTGTTGAGATTTTGAAGTTACCGGATTTACACTAAACTTACCGATATTGCACACACTTACCGGATTTAATACAGGCTTACCGGTTTTTTGAAGTTACCGGATTTATACTGATCTTATCGATTTTGTAAGAGCTTACCAGATTGACAAGAAGCTAACCGGTTTTGTAATAAAACATTGAACTTATCGGATTCACACTGACTAACTGTAATTGCAATATGCTTACCGATTTTGCTTAATGCTTACCGGTTTTGATTGTTTTTTAATGCATACACCGGATTCACACTGAGCTTACCATATTTGCATTATTCTTACCGGTTTTGCTTAATGTTCACCAGTTTTGACTGTTTTTCAATGCATATACCGGATTCACTCCTATTTCTCTTCTTCTTCCTTTTATAGCTCATTTATCATTTGTTTTCTTCCATTTTTTATGACTAAGGATCAGTTTTTCAACTTTGATCTTTAAAGATCAATTTTTCAACTCTGAAACCTTGCAAGCACACCGGAATTTTTCACCATTTACAACATGATTTTAGAATGAACAATAGAGAATAAAGAAGCTCTGATTCTATGCATACCAAATTTACACTTTGCCTACTGGGTTTGGCACTAACTTACAGGATTTTTTCTATTTTTCTTCAGCTTTCCTTCTTACAGTTCCCTTTCTAAGATCAATACGGCTCTTTCCTCTTCATCATTACCAGGATCTTCAGTTTGAGAAATCAATCTTTGAATCTCAGATTTAATCAAAGCATCTGACTCACAATTTCATAAAGAGCTTTCATCAATCTCGACATCAACAGATTTTTTATGTTTTTCTTCAGCCATTGACAGCTTTTTTTCTTCTTTATTTTACAGCTCCTAGTCCTTTTTCAAAGATCATTAGAGCTCTAATATCATGTTGGAATTTTATGATACAAAAGCTCTTTGAAAGCTCCAATATTTTATGAATTTAGAGGAAGTGAAGGAGGAACAAAAAACATTGATCTCATATACCGGTTATTGAAGTAACCGGATATGAAACATAGCATAACATATACTCTGCTCAGTTTTTAAGAACTAACAGAGGAGAATGAATAAAGAATGATATTCTTCATCATTTTCATTCAACATGTCATTCTAAGTTTTCATTACATATTGGCTCTATATATAGCCAAACATTGATACAAAAGTCAAAGATATTATCTGCCAATTATTCTATCAACTACCATACTAACTCTTACACAAACCATACTAACGTGTAATAATATACTAACTACCTAACTTTACATCATTTCATAGTTAGNTAACTCTTACACAAACCATACTAACGTGTAATAATATACTAACTACCTAACTTTACATCATTTCATAGTTAGACATAAAACCAAACAACAAGTAATTAAATGTTTAATCAAAACACAATAGTTATGTGACAACAAAAATGTCACGACTGCAACAGTCCTCAATCATTAAATATGAGGTATGACATACATTATTTTCTGAGTATCACATGTTTAGAGTTTTGAGCTACCTGCATTGTATTGTCCCTTCTTGCAATTCTATCTTTTTTTCCCTTGTTCTTTCGTTTTTTTCGTATTCCTTTGCTTTTTCCTTCCTATTTTTTATAGTTTTAAGTAATTATCTATAATCATCATAAGATGCTTAAAATTTTGTTGAAAACAGAGGAAGCATAAAGTACTAGGAGTAGGGAAAATGAATGCGAGAACTGCATGCACAAATTCTAGTTCCACAATTTAATTAGGACTAGAGTAGAAAGTCGGGTTGGAATTTATAGTGTTGAGCCGGCACGACTTATTTTGGATGATGACAACCATTGTCCCTTGCCGAGTATGCCTTGTGATATTTGCATGTTTCCTCTATTTAGTTAAGAAAAGAGAGCCAAAAGAGCTTGAATTAGCATATTGAGGCACGGGTCGAAAAGATGATTAGATAGAATAGAGAATATATGAGTAGTCTGAGTGATATGAATCTTTTGACTTTTATCATCCTTTCACGTCAAGAAAATGGTAAACTAGGACAAGAATTTAAGGAATTCATTTTCATTTAGTTTAGTTTGAGAGTTATTTGTTCGGTTTGAAATTCATGAAAACATTGCTCATATATTCATATTCATCTAAAATAATTAGCAACATAAAAATTTATCCATAACTGACATGCAATGCATTTTTCCTTTGTAGTAACAGTTTGCCTCACAACTTTAGTCCCTATTTGACCCTCCATTTTCTAAATTTCATTTTTCTCAAACTCTTTTTTAATCACATATTCTTTTAATAAATTAATTTTTCACATGGATCCATGATTTTCCTTGCTTTTGTTGGGAAGTAAATTTGATTTTGGAGTAAGTAATATGTGTTTAAGAATTTTGCTCATAGACCCAATTCAATTAAAAAGCTCAACAAAGTCTAACATTTCTAGAAACAATTTCTAGAAAGATCCATGTAAATATCTAAATAAAAGATGTGGTCATAAATGTGGTAATGTATCGAGTAGATTATGTTATTCTAGAAATTCTTTCTAGAATATTATAGGTAAATATCTAGTCCAAATATGTGGTCTACAAGCCTCGTGAAAATATGAAGTCTAGAAGTCTTTAGGAAAATGTGTGGTCTAGAAGTGTCATGTAAACCCTATATAAAGGGGTAAAGTCCCTCCGTTTTGTAATAAGTCAAGCCAAGTGTGTAAGTTTTAAAGTTTAAGAAATATAAGTTTCCTTTTATTTACTTACTTCTTCCTATTAGTGTTGTCCTTCCTATCAAACCTTAGCAAATCCAAGTTAGTAAACCTCTCTTTCCTCCAACAAACTGGTATTAGAGCCCTAACGTCCTTGTAAAAAGTGGCAAGTGGGACGATTCAATTTCAAGTCCCTCAACTCAACAAGGATAATTGCGACAATTGGAGCATAACGATGAAGGCATTGCTCGGGTCGCAAGATGCATGGGAGATCGTAGAGAAAGGCTACACAAAGCCACATGATGAGGTCACTCTATCCTAAGCACAAAGGGATAGTTTGAAGGATGCAAGGAAGAAGTACAAAAAGGCGCTCACCCTCACCTATCAAGCCTTAGATAAAGGCATGTTTAAGAAAGTAGCTAGTTCTACTACGAGTAAGGAAGCATGGGAGATCTTGTAAAACTCCCACAACGGATCTGAGAAGGTGAAAAAGGTTCGACTCCAAACAATTCGAGGTGAATTTGAAGCTTTACATATGAAAGAATCGGAATCAATCCCTGATTACTTTTCAAGAGTATTGGCCATTGTGAACCAATTAAAGAGGAATGGAGAAATTTTGAGTGACACTCGAGTTATTGAGAAGATACTTAGTCTTTAGATTCTAAATTTGACTATATAATTGTAGCCATTGAGGAATCTAAAGATCTAGATAGCATAAGTGTCAATCAACTCATGGGATCTTTACAAGCCCATGAGGAAAGACTAAAGAAGAAGGGGAAATACGAGTCATTTGAGCAAGTTCTTCCAACAAAGCTCATCTTGAACGAAAGTGAAGGAAG
>CAIGRP010077859.1:0-14249 GCA_903798385.1 Fraxinus cuspidata
ATACAAATAACAAAAAAGTGATAATTAGTACAAAAGAATGGACACTCGGATGTATCCATGTATTAAATGTAAATTAGTTAATATAGATAAGTATTAATGAATTCACAAAATATGAATATGGACATTCATGAATTTTGAACATATATAACTATTTATAAACATTGAATACATGTTACTTCGATAAATTCACTTTTAATATAGTAAATTTTGATTGTAAAAGTCATTTCAAGTTATTTTTCGTCAAGAATGATCATAGAGAAATTTTTCAAGACAAATTTTCGTTTAAAATTTCTTGTAGTATGTATTTAGAAAGTACAAGATTCACGAATATAATCTGTTCATGCATTGGTGGAACCATACATTAAATTCTCATAAAAATTTCAAAAATACAAATAACAAAAAAGTGATAATTAGTACAAAAGAATGGACACTCGGATGTATCCATGTATTAAATGTAAATTAGTTAATATAGATAAGTATTAATGAATTCACAAAATATGAATATGGACATTCATGAATTTTGAACATATATAACTATTTATAAACATTGAATACATGTTACTTCGATAAATTCACTTTTAATATAGTAAATTTTGATTGTAAAAAGTCATTTCAAGTTATTTTTCGTCAAGAATGATCATAGAGAAATTTTTCAAGACAAATTTTCGTTTAAAATTTCTTGTAGTATGTACTTAGAAAGTACAAGATTCACGAATATAATCTGTTCATGCATTGGTGGAACCATAATAATTTAAGAGTATTTTTAAAGTTTGAGAATATTTCACAAAAATTGAAGTAACATTACCTGTAGAATACAAACAAAACCAACAATAAATATACTATTGAAGAAAACCTAATTGGCGCTACACTGGCGCTAGGTATTATTAAATGAAAGATGTAATTAAATAAATCACATACCTTGAACTTATCACATAATGTCACATAAATTGATGCTGTGACACCACTGATATTATATAGCATTATTCTTCTTTTTTGCCCATTCAAACACCTAACAATGAATACTAAATTGTTTCTAATCCTTGATAATCAGACGGCTTTAATTACATCTCATA
Source organism: Fraxinus cuspidata (assembly GCA_903798385.1). Taxonomy (NCBI): domain Eukaryota; kingdom Viridiplantae; phylum Streptophyta; class Magnoliopsida; order Lamiales; family Oleaceae; genus Fraxinus; species Fraxinus cuspidata. Next base: position 1,074 of record CAIGRP010077859.1, read on the forward strand.
AATTCTCCAACACTATAAAACCAGCTCTCAGGGCTTCATCTCTTGCAACACAAAGTTTGCAGCCCACAAACAGTAAGCTTTACAAGTAAAATAAATGGCATCCCATTTTCTTTTGTTAGGATTTATGGTTGCAACTTGTTCAGTTGCATTAGCATCGGACCCGAGTTCTCTTCAGGATTTCTGCATTGCCGACCCTAAAAGCCCCGGTATTGAACTACTTCGTCTAAAAACTTAAAAGATTTCTAGTAGAAAAAAACTTATTAGTGTTCATTTAGTTATAATTATTTTGTGTTTTGTGTAGTGCTAGTGAATGGCCAAGCTTGCAAAGATCCCAAGCTTGCACAAGCAAACGATTTCTTCTTCAGCGGACTTCACTTGGCAGGGAATACGTCGAATCCAGTAGGATCCAGCGTGACTCCTGTCAATGTGGCTCAAATTCCAGGGCTTAACACTCTTGGAATTTCCTTGGTTCGTATAGACTATGCGCCATTGGGCATCAACCCACCTCACACTCACCCTCGAGCAACAGAAATTTTGACAGTAATTGAAGGCACCCTTGAAGTTGGATTCGTCACCTCCAACCCTGAAAATCGCCTCATTACCAAAAAGATTCAAAAGGGTGATGTTTTTGTGTTCCCCGTTGGTCTTATCCACTTTCAGCGCAATGCAGGAAATGGAAACACCATTGCCATTGCAGCTCTTAGCAGTCAAAATCCTGGAGTTATCACCATTGCAAACACAGTCTTTGGTTCAAATCCAGCCATTGCCAGTGATATTCTTGCAAAGTCATTCCAAGTGGACATTAAGACTGTGAAAATGATACAGTCAAAATTCTAGACTTCCTTGTGTCCAAAATTAGAGTAAACCAAATTGCATTTGCCAGGGGTCTTGGTTCATTTTCTTCTTTTTCCTTTCTTCCTTCTCCTCTAATCTCTTTCAAACCGTAGATTCTCAACATGAATTATGGAGTGGGGAGAAATTGTGTCATCGCCGTGTGGTGCATTTGGTTATTCTTTGTGTTTGTTTGTCTTTCTTGATTATGAAGAATAATGAAATGGCATTGTCTTCTGTCAATTGCAACATGTACTATCTAATGATAATTCACCGACAAGAGCTTCTAAGTTTCTTGATTATGAAGAATAATGAAATGGCCTTGTCTTCTGTCAATTGTTACATGTACTATCTAATGTTAATTCACACGAGCTTCTTTCCTTAAAAGATCGATCGAAGAGTATGAAGCTATTACGTACGCAGGTGTACAAGTCCTTTGCTACTTAATTGTAATGTCTAGTTCAAAAAAAAAAAACCACTGTTTTATGGAGACGCTTTACTAGAACTTGCAAAAAGATAAAGATGGGATTACTAGGCACGAAGAAAAGGGAAATGTCATTTGTACACTCCAAAATGTACATCATGTTTGACACTTACCTTCTTGTAAAAAATGATTTGAGGGAAAACTTTTAATTCTTAAAACTATCAAATAACAGTTTGACACGTGGCAAACTGTCAAATTTCGGTGTACACTAAGCATGATTGCGAAGAAAAATGACTAATACAGATCCCACATTTACACAGCACAACATTCAAGCTTAACATTGAACGAAAATACATATATAGTTACAAACCCATGTCAAATATATCAAACCACAAACCATACATACATAATAGGTACTTGAATCCAAGACAATACAAGAACCGATGATGAGATTTTGGCAAGCCATGGGTACTTCTAAGGATAACTCAACCTTCAACCTCCTCTTCTTCCTCGTCGTATTCCTCATCAGCAGTAGCATCCTGGTACTGCTGGTACTCAGCCACAAGATCGTTCATATTACTCTCAGCCTCAGTAAACTCCATTTCATCCATTCCCTCACCAGTATACCAGTGCAAGAAAGCTTTACGTCTGAACATAGCAGTAAATTGCTCGCTAACACGCCTGAACATCTCCTGAATTGAGGTTGAGTTTCCAATAAATGTAGATGCCATTTTGAGACCCTTTGGTGGGATGTCACACACACTAGACTTAACATTGTTTGGAATCCACTCTACAAAGTATGAGGAGTTCTTGTTCTGAACATTGATCATCTGTTCATCAACTTCTTTGGTGCTCATCTTACCACGAAACATGGCAGAGGCAGTCAAGTAGCGACCATGACGTGGGTCAGCAGCACACATCATGTTCTTGGCATCCCACATTTGTTGGGTTAGTTCAGGCACTGTAAGAGCTCGGTACTGCTGGGAGCCTCTCGAGGTCAACGGTGCAAATCCTACCATGAAGAAGTGGAGCCGTGGGAATGGGATGAGGTTAACTGCAAGTTTCCTGAGGTCAGAGTTCAGTTGCCCGGGGAAACGGAGACAGCATGTAACACCACTCATGGTAGCCGAGATTAGGTGGTTGAGATCACCAACTGAAATACAGTGCCCAAAGTTAGTTTTCAGTAGAAACGTCAACACAATTAATGTGAAGATCATATTTATAAGAAGACGAAGATAGTGAACTTACAAGTAGGGGTGGAAAGCTTGAGAGTGCGGAAGCAAATATCATATAGAGCCTCATTATCCAATACCATACACTCATCTGCATTCTCAACAAGTTGATGAACAGACAGAGTAGCATTATATGGCTCAACAACAGTATCAGACACCTTGGGAGAAGGAAAGACTGAGAACGTCAACATCATGCGGTCAGGATACTCCTCCCTGATCTTAGAAATAAGAAGGGTACCCATACCAGATCCAGTGCCTCCACCCAAAGAATGACATACTTGAAATCCTGTAAATTTAATTGGAATAAAATCAGAGCACATATCGATAGGAAGGACACCAATTGCATCACTACATGAAAAGGTTGTCATCTACCTGACAGTAGACAAACAAAAGCAATACAAAACACAGTAGGAAAAGGTACAAATACAGGAGTTGACAATCCCAAAATATAAAACCAACGGAAACACACAATGCGATTGATGTGGAAACTCATAAATGTTTCATTAAATGGCAAAAGCACAACAAAGCATTTCATTACTATTGCATTAATCACTTGATCAAAAACTCGCCGGTTAATGGGATTTAGCAATTCACACCAAGTATAGCATTTTGCTGCATTCTTCATCGATGTGAGAGCCGAGATATCCATAAGAGAGATGTTTTTTATTCGAGACAAGCCTCATCCGTTAATAAAATTTTCATATATCTTTAGATGGAAATTTCTCCCATTTGTTTAAAGTTTGCAAATCTTTAGAAGAATTCTAACCCCACCCCACCCCACCCCCACCCCCAAAACCCGAACACACACACACATATCAACACGTATCTTTAAACAATTTTCGAATGCACAGAAATGAACCAAAGAGAAAAATAATAATAAATCACAAACAAATTGAAAATGTAAGAGCTAGAAATGAATTGCTAAAAGCATAACGCGGTTATTACAAAACCAGATCTAACAAAGTAAAACATATCAAAATTCAAACCTTGCAAGCAATCACAATTCTCGGCCTCCTTGCGGACAACATCAAGTACAGAATCAATCAACTCAGCGCCCTCTGTATAATGCCCCTTGGCCCAATTATTCCCGGCACCGGATTGTCCAAAAACGAAATTGTCCGGTCTGAATATCTGTCCAAACGGGCCGGATCTCACGGAATCCATAGTACCAGGCTCGAGGTCCATGAGGACGGCGCGAGGGACATACCTGCCGCCGCTGGCCTCATTATAGTAGACATTGATACGCTCGAGCTGGAGTTCGGAGTCGCCGCTGTACTTTCCGGTGTGATCGATGCCGTGCTCGTCGCAGATGACCTCCCAGAACTTGGCGCCAATTTGGTTACCACATTGGCCGCCTTGAATGTGAAGGATTTCTCTCATTTTTGCTCCCCTTTTTTGCAGAAATTAATGTGATTGATTGCTTACGTTGTTGATTTGCAAGGCGATTGGATTTGTGTGTGTGTTTTTCTCTGTCGTTTCGTTAGTGGAGGTGAGGAAATTGTGGGCAGAGTTTGAGTTTAAGGCTGATATTTGAGGGAATTTACGGGACTTGCCATTATGATTTATTTTTTATTTGAATATTCTGTAAAACAGTTAATTGACAAATATGTGTCTCACTCTAATTAATTAATATTCCGTTTTGTTACACTTATATCATTGGTTAATAATTATGTTTAAACTCAATGATATGACATACAATTTTAGGGAAAATTGTAGTGGAGGCTCAAACATTTCAATTTATTGCAATTATACCCTAACCTTTTATTTTTGGGGCCGTAGTCCCAAGTCTTTCACTTTATCTGCAGCTGAAGCCCATATAACAAATTCCGTCCAAAATTTCGTTAGCCAATACCGAAATTGAAATTTTAACTCAAATTGATAAATTAAATGAGGGGCAAAATAGTATATTTATAATTTATACAGTAAAACAATTAAAATAATTATATAAAAGACCAAAACAGCGAAAGAGAAAGAGAGAGAGAGAAAAGTACTGTTTATGTTCCCCAAACCTCACCACCCCCAACCTTCCCTAAAGCCAAAAATAGGGCGCCACGTCTACTGCCACCACAAACCACCCACCAATTGAATATATGGGATTTCCCATATATCCATCATCTTCCTAACAACCATCTTTATCCTCATCATATTCCTCTTCCTGCTGCAACTCACCATCATGTTCAAAAGTCCACTCCTCATCCTCAACAATAGAAGTAGGACTTGACACTATTATCATGGGATCGTTTCCAGAAATATCACGCAAGATAACAAAATCAATTTTAGATAGCTTATTCTTTTTTCCTTCTACTACCATGGATATCATAGGAGAATCTCGAGATTCAACCAACTCATCATTGGAGAGAGTGGAGGGTTGGCGGGGGGAGGGCTTAAATCAGAGAGTGAATATTGCGAGTCCCATCTTGATGAAATGTCCTTCAATTCGTCTTCATTAGGTGTGATTTCTTATCATAGTTCAACAAGGTTGGGTGCTTCAATGGCTACCTGGTTATCCCTATAATAACCTGCCTAGTGGATTCATTTTTTGCTCTGTAAGCATAATGGATGTCATTATCATTTCTTGTTATGGTTATCCCAATTCCTACTATTACATTTGTTAAATTAGTGAATATATGAAGGTCATTATCATTTGCGATGGTGGCAACAACGAACGTGATTGGGTTTCCTTATTTTTGGTTTTAGGGAAAGGTGGGAGTAGGGGTGGGTGAAGATGAACATCACTTCTCTTTTTATATTTTTGGATTTTTATTTAATTAGTTTAGTATAAAAATTGTAAATATACAATTTTACCCTTCATTTAATTTGTCATTTTAAATCAAAAATTTCAATTTCAGTGTTGACTAATGGAATTCTAAATTGAATCTGTTATATGGACTTCAGTTGCCATAAAAGTGAAAGGTTTGAGATTACAGCCGCAAAAATAAAAGATTAAAGTATAATCTGTAACAAATTAAAAGGTTTGGGACATCTACTGCAATTTTTCCTTAAATTTAACAATATCTAAAACAATTAATGATCTCGATTTTGTCACATCAATAAATGTCAAATTAATTGTACAAAATAGGTGTACAACTAGCTTAATTTATATTGTAAAGCCCAAATTCTATTTCTATCGGAGGACCAAATTATTGGATTTGGAGACCAATATCTTAAGACAATTTGCAGGGGCTTAATTTAAAAATATAATTTTCATTAAATATTTGAAAATTATAATATAAAACAGTGTTTAAAGAAAAATAAAATACTTGCCGTTTTTTATGTAATTTTTTTTGACAAATCACCATGTAATGAAAATTAATAATAATAAATATTTAAGGAAAAATTAAGCAAAACCCTACATATAAACTATATAATTCAAAATAAGATGGAAAAATTAAGCAAAATCCTACATATAAACTATAATAATAAGCTTAATTAAATCAGGTGCACCCACCCCACCCCACCTTTACCCTATCCTATCCTACCCTACCCTATCTTTTAATTAAAATCTTTCCAAATCGACCTCCATTTCCCAAACCCAGCAGCAGCTCTCTCTTCCTCTTCTCTGCGTGGTCGCCGTAGTTCTCTCTCCCTCCTCTGTAATGAGCTGTCGTATTGTGTGAAAATAGCGCAATTAGGATTGTGAAAGGAGTTAACTAGGCAAACTACACAGAGTGACGTCAAGAGGTTCATTGTCACCTACATTCATCCATCCTGTCTCCGCTGCGCAGTGGTTTTGGGATAATTTAGGCTTGATAGTGGTTTAGATTTAAGATGTGAGCTGTGTTTTGGTAATTTGAATGTGGTTGAGTGGTTGCGGATATGGTGGTGAATTGGTGGCCGATATGGTGGTTGACGAGGTGGCGGAGATGGTGGTGGATCTAGTTTGGAGGGCAGAGAAATGAGAGTAGGAAGCTGCTTTAGAATTGCAGCATTTAGATTGCGGTGACGACAGTAAGTTTGAAATTTATTATTACATTAAAGTTTGCAAATGATAGTTGGTGGTGGTGGTGGTGGTGGGATAGCTCGACTTTCAGCATGTTGGTAATGTAATGGGGTTGGGGTTGATAAAAAGTGTTTGTGAGCAATTATTTAGAACATTATGATCTATAATATGGTTAATTTGTGATCAATAAATAATCACTGACCGATAAAATAGATAATTTGTGATCAATAAATCAAATGTGACCAGAAAAAATGTGAGATTGTGACTAAATAATTATAACTTACAATTTGTTAATTGTCACTAATTAATTTGATAATTTATGACTAAAAAATAACGTGTCATCAATTAATTTGATAATTTGTTACCATAAAATAATTTGTTACTTATAAAATTTGTAGTTTATAATCGAAAAAAATTGCGTAGCCCATTAATTTGATAATTCGTGACACATAAATAAATTGTGAACTATAAAATTTGTAATTTGTAATTGATAAATAATATGTGATCAATTAATTTGATAATTTGACTGATAAATAAATTGTAACATATAAAATTTGTGATTTGACTGTGGTGTTTTGGGATTGTGATTAATACATAATTATGACCATAAACTATATAATATTGTGACCTTAATATATCTAGTTACTTATTTATTTGATGAAATATTTTTAATTATTTATTTAATTATAATTAGAATTATGACTTCATTTTTGAAATTTTAAAATAAGCTTCTTAATTTCGAAATTGTATCTTGTAACTGCACTATATGTATTGTTCCCAATATTTAAATGGATCAGGTCAAAATAAAATTATTACCCATTTAATTTTACTAAAACGTTAAAAGTCTATCAAATGGCCCTGCCTATATAAAAAGCTTATCCTACACTAAAACCCATTCCAATCTTAAAAATCATTAAAGATATATAAAATACAAAATTAAATCAAAAACAGGTTATTACCAAATTCTCTACAAATAGAACCAAGTGTCTATGAAAAATCACGAGTGTGCAGGAGAAAAATTACAAGTCCAGAAGAAATTCCGAAGTTTAGAAGATTTGCAAGAAGATTAAAGTCTTATTAAAATTTAAGCAAGCTCAAACCAAGTCCAAGAGATCAAAGTCAAAGTAAAATCAAATCGAAGTCCTAAAGTTTAAATCCAAGTAACAAAGTGAAGATCAAACTCAAGTTCCAAGCAAATCAAGTTTTCAACAAATCAAATCTCCAACAAGCCTTGACGTCTAGGGTTCAAGTCACGTGACCTCGTCTTCGAACACTCAAATTGTTAATCAGAGGATCATGCAGTTTCACTTTAATTTTCCAAAATATCGATACCTTCCTTTTTTTGGTTTTTTCACCAATATTTACACATTTGATTGTACAAAATGTTATTCCATCCATTTCCATCTAACTTCTCCATTATGTGAATGCTTGTAGTCATTTGTTTTCCAAATAGAAGGATATTATCGTCTTCAAACATTTTTCGTCTTTCTTTATCAACTAAGTGTTGGGAATTTATTTAACATTCACAGGGAAAAATAAATTATTTTTCAATTCCTACCACGGATATGTTTTGTGTTTAGATAGAAATTGTATCTTTTATGAATTTTGTAAACTCCTTTCCTGATCTTGGAACATGAATAATCACGATCTGCAATCCACAAATGTCCACTTGTTCAGCATCCAATAGAAATTCACACAGGGAACAAGAATGAAAAAATTATTGTTCTCTTTTCTTGTGCTATCAAAATAAAGAATTATATTCTACTCAATTTTTTTCTGAAACCCTAATGGTTTATTAATATAAGTTCAAGTGGGTTTGACCCGTCTCTTAAACTTAACCTGGTTCGATATTTAATTAATCCAATTAATTCGGGCCTATTAACAAATAACTCAATTAATTAATATACAACACTTGTTAATTAATTGGAATATCATTATTCTAGTTTTCTTTTTGTGTGTGACCCATCAGGTTTCCGATCACGATACATAACAACGTGAATTATTATTTTGAATCTAATCAAAATAGATAAATTAAAATACCGCCTTTTAATTTATCATCAATTCACATTCGTCTTCCATGTAACGAGAAATGTCACGTGATATGTCAAAATCAAACTTGTTCGTTTACCGTGAAACTATAATCATTTCGTTAATATGATATGATCAATTATGAGATATAGATATGTGTCAATCTCAATTATCGATTATATCTTTTATCCCATTATTAAGTTAATGTAAGTTGAAAACTCATTTTTGTCGAATCTCATATTTGTCGAATTATCAGTAGGTGTCTCTGAAAGGGCTACTCAATGACATAACCAATTTTCTCATGCTTGGGATTAATTCTCAGATTACGGTGCCTATCAAGAAAATTTTGTTTGATTGTGGCATCCAATATACCTTTCAAATAAATGTGGTTACTCATGATTCAATAAATGTAAATGACGAAAAGTAAAAGAATGATATATAGAACGCATTAATTAATTTAACATGGTATTTTATTAAACTAATTATATTCCCACCGTTTAACTCAAATTTTTGACACTTTCACATAAATTTATGAAATCCATACTTGGCTCTCAGTGGATTGGGATCCCATTATTTTAAAACCTTGAGTGTACTCAATAATCCTTAATAAAACATTTGGGTAGATACTATTATCAATTGTATCTCCATACAATTTTCAGATCATTAAGCTGACAATTCATTGTCTTTACACATCTTATGTGCTATCTTAATATGTTTCTAAAATTTATCTCCTTAAGTTTATTCAATAAAAGAATAATTTTAATTAAATCAAACTCATCATTTAGAAATATCTAATATTTTATAGTGTCAAACATATCCCTCATATACCAGCTTTGAGTGTACTCAACAAGTTGAAATCGATTGAGGACTCTGATTTTCACTATAATGGTAGAAGGCGAATATAAATATGATTTAATATTTAAACGAAGGGTTTTGCATACAAAGATCTCATCATATTAATTATATATATATATATAATAGTGTGGACGATTATGGACTTATACTATCTAGTCTTCCCAAGTCATAAGGAAAACTAGTTAGTCATTTCCTACGGGGACATAACATTGAATTATACAATGCTCAATCTATATGATCTCCTCATCTTCTTGTTTCTCCAATAGTCCAGCTGCAACATGTGTCATATATTAGTTGGCACGCAGACCTAAATAAATGGACACGCAAACTCATAAAATTACAACGAACTCACAGATCCAAAATAAATAAGAGCTCGTAGGCCCATAAAATAACAAGAATAAAACTAATCATTCAACACATTCATATGGTCAAGTCCATAATCATACACTAATAAAACATTCATCACATAAATGCTTTCCTATATAATATCTAATATTATATACAAACATGTTTCAAATTTCTAGCAATTAAGGTTGTCAAATCTCATTTAGATAAATTGATTGGAACTAATTAATTAATTAATTAATTAATTAATTAATTAGTCAATTAATTTAATTAGCTAACTTTTTTAATTAAAATCAAATTTCGATTATATATCAAATTAGAGTCCAACTCTAATTCCACAATTATAGGGCGGAACTATTTAATTAAATACCAAATTATAGTCCAACTCTAATTCCAAGAAATCATGATGAACTTATATAATAAAAATCAAATTTTAATTAAAATACTAAATTATGGTCCAGCTCTAATTTTAAGAAAATTTTTAAGGCGAGACAATTCAATTCAAATCAAATTTCAATTAAATATCAAATTAGAGTCCAACTTTAATTTCAAAAATATATTGAGGTGGATAATTTAATTAAAATCAAATTTTAATTAAATACTAATTTAAATTAAATTAACATTTTAATTTATGATAAAACTACAAAATAGAATAAAATTCAATTTATGGTCAAAGTTTAATATGTAAGTTAAAATCCAATTTTAATGAAAATGTAAAAGTGGTCAATTTTAAATATAAATTTAAACGGGTCAAAGTTGATTTTTTAGGGTCAAACCCTTTTAAAATCTAATTAAAACCTTTTAAATTTATATTCAAACAATTTCAAATATTACAATCTGACCCTTGCATTTAAAATTATAAACATGTCATTCAATTAACTTAATTACATGACATGCCATTCATTTAAAAATTGCAAACTTGACTCATGAATCATAATTGCAAGTGGGGCTTCGCAATTTTGTAAATTACAACAGTGGCCCCAGTCCCCAATTCGAAATCCGCTTGAANATTCAATTAACTTAATTACATGACATGCCATTCATTTAAAAATTGCAAACTTGACTCATGAATCATAATTGCAAGTGGGGCTTCGCAATTTTGTAAATTACAACAGTGGCCCCAGTCCCCAATTCGAAATCCGCTTGAAAACCCTAAATTTTTTCTTTTTCTCTCTAGCGCAGATAGTAGCCTGCGCCGTATCTTCTGACACTAGCAAGGGCTCGCATGTGGCCTCCTGCCACTTTGAAGCAATGCGAAAACGCGCTTTCAGCAACACCTTTGTGTTGCGGTGAAGCAGTATCGCTGCTGCTACAATTACAGCGACAACGTATTCCAACTGTTGCGACGCCGGCGCTGTTGCCAATCATGTAGCAACGCGCTATAACAAACACGATAGCGTGTTGCTATGTTGCTTCCACGTGCAGTGGCACACGCCACCACAATGTGCCCCGCCATAGCTATTGCGGCTATAGCTTACCCTTTTTTCTTTAGATCTTTTTTTTTTTAATTTTAATTGCTAGAAACAATAAATCAACAATTAACTTTTGATTGTTCAAGATGCAAAATAATTTTTAACAAACACAAAGTAGGATCTGATACCATTATTGAGAATTTACTTAACATGCACGGCAAAAAATAATTTACTTTTTAATTCCCACTACGGATCTACTTTGTATTAAGATGGAAACTGTGATAGAAATTGTACATTTTGTCTATTTTACAAACTCCTTTGCTAATACTGGAACACGAATAATCACGATCTACAATTCACAACTGTCCAATTGTCCAACCTCCAATGGAAATGTACATAGAGAACAAGAATGAGAGAATTAATATTTTTCTTTTTCCGTGCTAACAAGATAATGAATTATATTATGTTCAATTTTTCTCAAACCCTAATGACTTATTAATATAAGTCCAAGTGGACTTGACTCGTCTCTTAAACTTAACCGGTCTGATATTTAATTAATCCAATTAATTAAATTCGGTCCATGAATTAATTAATTCAATTAATTTATTCGAGTCTATTAATAAGCAACTCAATTAATTAATTGTACAACACTTGTTAATTAATTAATTGGAATCTCATTTTTCTAGTTCTCCTTTTATGTGTGACATGTTAGGTTACCGATCACGATACCTAACAACATGAATTATTATTTTGATATAATCAAAATCGATAAATGAAAAAATCGCTTTTTAATTTATCATCAGTTCACATTCGTCTTTTGAGATTGACATATAACAATATGTCAGAGCAATATATGAGACATGAAATGTCACGTGGTATGACAAAATCAAATTTTTTCGTTTACCGTGAAACTATAATCATTTCGTCAATATGATACGATCAATTACGAGATATAGATATGTGTCAATCTCAATTATCGATCATATTTTTTTATTCCATTATTAAGTCAATATAAGTCGAAAACTCATTTTCGACTTATGAGTACATCTTGGCCAATGATTTTATTATCAACTTAATTGAATAAAATGTAGATCATAATCTCTTACTATCTAAGAGTAATAAATCCTGTATTGATCGTTCACAACCTTCATATGATTTTTGACATACCCGAACGATGCCGTATTAGTGACCATTGACAGAGAACATCCAATATCACCAAAGTATGAATCATATAAGACACTATGACGACCTTAAGTCAAAGTACCAATTCTATTACTGAACGTTAGAGATTAATAACTGAAACTCACATAGTTATACATGTGGAATCTCCACAGTATGTATCCAGTGTTTTGTTCTATAACAAAATATCTACGCGTTCATTTAAGTGTCACCACACTTTAACTTGTGAGATCAGCTACTTACTTCACAAGTAAGAAATGTCAGACGTGATGGTCCATCCGTAATAACGATATCCGTATCTCTTTATTACATATGACTACAGACGATTTAAGACTCAGTAATATGTAATTTATACCTTACATTCACAACTTCTTGTGATTAACAAATTACCAAGACTTAAATATACAGATTCTATTATTTAATTTGTTAGAACATTAATTCAATTAAATAATAGATCTTGCCATAAATATGCATCAATTATATATATTAAAATAGTTAATATCTAAAGTTAATTGGATTTAGGGTATAACATTTACACTAAGACCACAAATGTAGTTCCATCAACCAAGACCATCATCTGATGTACATAGTGGTGGCAATGGGCCGAGCCGACTTTTGATTGGATTTAGGGCATAACATTTACACTAAGACCACAAATGTAGTTCCATCAACCAAGACCATCATCTGCTGTACATAGTGGTGGCAATGCTCGGCTCGGCCCATTCCTACACGAGCTGAGCTCGTGCCTCGTCTCGTCCAACTTTGGGCGAGCTCGGTTCGTGCCTGAGCTCGTCCAAAGTGGGCCGCTCGGCTCGTTTTTGACGAGTTTTTTTTTTAAAACACTATAAGTCTATTCATGTCTCATTAAAGTCTAAACCCAAAATATATACACATTTACATTTTTTAAAAATATTTTTATTTTTTAAAATA
>CAIGRP010077863.1:0-25747 GCA_903798385.1 Fraxinus cuspidata
AGGGCAAGACTCGAACCCATGAGCACCCCCTTGGAATGTTGAAACTTGACCATTGTGGCACCACCTTGCTTTGGTTACCAAATTTACTAGAATAATATATATTACATTTTGGTTGCTTTAATGCAATTGTAAAAATTCAAACTCATACGATTTCTTTGAATTATATAAAAATTGACCACAATATATTTAGTTTGAACAAAATAATTGTTATATTTAAATTTTAGACCTTGTTTAATTCCTTTTTTTTTTTCGAAATTTCTCTTCTTTTCAACATGTTTTCAATAAAATAATATTACATGCAAATTCAAAAAAAATTCTTATTTTTAACTACACATTCTCCATCAAATCACTATTTCAAAATGCATTTTTTACCAAAAAAATGGGCATCAAGCGGGACTTTCGATATTTTATTGTTGCCAACGGTCGATGGTCAACAGCCGTCTGTGCTGACTCAAAATCCTGGATTCGCTACTGGCTATCATGCTAGATACCGGATGTTATTTGGTGGCATATTTGTGATTGATTAAGAAATTGTTGAAATATATATTTGGTGATTTATTTTATTTCTTAAATATTGTGAAAGATATTGACAAAATAATTATATGGTCATATCATTTTTTTGTTAAATAGTAAGTGTAGAACCAAACTCGAATTAGAATCAACGGCTCAAGTTCGTGTTCAATTCTAATAATTATATGGACCCGAGTGATCCTTTTACGAAATAATCAAAGTGTAACATATGGTTTCATGTATTGAATACCTAGACTGACCTACCTGAGGTCCAAGCCCACTACAAAGGCAGCAAATACTCCAACTTGCCACAAGGTAGTTAAGGTAGGGAAATAAGCTTTTTTCTCATCTAGGATGATTCTCTACATTGTGATGAGGTAGAGACACTCATTGGAAACGAGTGCTCTATCTTGTCTAGTCATGGCTCGGTTTCACCCCTTTGACCACGAGCTCACCATTTTTGATTTTTTTTTTTTTTTGAAAATCCTACTCATTTTCTTAGGATTTGGGATCGACTACTTAATTTTCAAGTAGGCAAAGTTAAAAGGGATACGCTACATGTACATCACAATATCTTTTTCCGAGTTAAAATATACATGATCAACTTGTTGCGTGTACAAATTTTTTTATAATAAAATATCATTAAGAAAATAACAAAGCTTGATTATACGACAAAATTTATGTAATATTATTTACCTGATTTTATGCAATTTCGACATACTTATATTGTATTCGAAAACGAGCTTCTTGACTATCCTTTATGGACATTAATGCCTCCAAAATGTCTTATTTGAGTCGGCTCTTGACCTTGGACAGTGTTTGTTTATCTATACTAAAAGTAGACTCCAAAACTGCAGTGTTAATCGAAGGCATTAGTAGATTTTTTGCAATCACGGAAACAATTAGATGTCCTCGTTCTTTGCGTCGCCAAAATCAAGCAAATCAAATTGTATTGCATTAATGGGTTCTACATTGCTAAGCATTTGATAATTAAAATATCTATGTAATTCAGCAAGCATTAATTGGAGTTACGTTCGATGTCTGATTATATTCAGGACACATACTAAAAGAATGTGCATCAAATCTTTCATTCTGACGCCTTCAAATAAATTCAATATTTATGCATCATCTTCTTGAAGATTAACGATAGGGGGTGGGTGAGGAGGGTGCCCAACTAAAATTTGCACCCAATCGCCGTGTATACAATTCATAGATGAAAGTTTAACGTATTTTCTAAATTAGAATAAGTTATAGGTGCATAAAAATTTAAAGTATTTGTGATTTTCCTAATAACATATTTAGTATCTTTCAAATTGTACTTGTGGTCTATTACGCATGTCAAAGGAAATAAAATATTCCATATAATACAATATTCCATCGAAATTTGGATCACTTCTGTATTTATTAAAAGTTCTTGTAATAACAAAAGATGTACATAGACCCTAAAACTAGTAGGGTAGTATATCTCAGATCATATCTTTATAGAATAAAAAAAACTTGACAAAAATCTTTTAACTTTAAAAGGTAATTCCAAATCACTATCAGTCAAAACGGATTCATCATTATCTCTTGTAATTGTGTCTCTAGAATTGTAAAATTTTGTAATTAAGGCTTTATATCCTTCTCATGATTTTAGTAAATAAGTCGAGTTCCATCTATACCCTATTAGTTATAAATTTTATTTTATTTTTTTGAATCCATACCAAATTGTGCACAGTATTTTTCATATGCTTGTTTTCTACTTGGTGATATATACTAATGTATTTCTAGTTCTATCTATTTGATCCTTAACATGTTTCATACTGCTTTGCACAATTAAATTGAAGATATGACACACACAACGAACATGAAATAAAAAACCATCGAAATCAAGATTAAGAACCCTATACATTTTATCAATAACATGCTTATCAACACTAGCATTTTCAAATATAAAAGAGCAAATTTTACTTTTGCAATGACATTCTTTAATCATTTGCATAAGAGCGTTACATATGTTGTTAGCATTACGAGGACACTCAATTATTTTAAAAACAATTGTTTTTTTAATCATAATTAAAAGTTGGTCTATATAGCATCTAGTTGTAGGTATATAACATTTTTTATTAATGCTTTCACCATCTTATTTTTATGTAAAGCATGAATCAATTGTTTAATGTGTTTAATGAAATCATTTATGGTATTAGAACCAAGAACGTTTCTACTTACATCAACGTACTTTGGTTGAAAATATTTTTTTCTCAAATGAGGTGAAATGTTTGTTGTCCACTATGCTTAGCAGCAATGGACATCGAACCTCACTATTCCTTCATGAGTATTTTCCTCAAAATATATACATGTGTTAGTGTGGTAGAACTGTTATCAGGATAGGGAGTACCAAATTGCAGTTGTGCTTAAGTTCCATCAACAAGCCCGTGTTTGGTCATACATTTGAGGTAGTGATGGTTGAGATGGGTAATATCGACACCCCTTTGCCATACCGACCGTGTTTGACAATATTTATACACTGATTTATACTCTTGAATTCCTTTGACAGTATGACCCGTTGAAATCAATTTAAAGTATTCTCAATATTTTGCATTTTTTTTTACCCTTTTACTTCTCTCTTACATCAGGAATTTCTAGTTCCAATTCCGCGACTTCTTTATCAACGTCACTCAAATCAATTAAATTACTATTTCGGTGTGCATCATCAATGTTTGAATTTGAAGAATGAAGATGTCGTTGAGATCGAAAAATTTATTATGAAATTGAGATTTTGGCATCATAGATGAGTGACCACCAAATAAGCTGTCAACAGAAAATATTAGGATCCATTTGTATGTAATATAATAGAAATGTATAAAGATAAAGTAAAATTATAATAGAGAATTGTAGTTGTATTTTAGTTTCTCCAACAAGCCCATGTCTAGCCTTACATTTGAGGTAGTAACAGTTGGGATGGGTAGTACCGATACCTTTTTACCATGCCATCCTGTTTAACAATATTTACGCACTACTTTTACACTCTTGAATTCCTTCGGTTGTTCTACCCGTTGAAATCAATTTAAAGTGTTCCCAACATTTTGTAGATTTTTGATCCTTTTGCTCCCCTCTTAGATCAAAAATTTCTAGTTTCGGTTCTGTAACTTCTTTATCAATATCATCCAAATCAATTGAATTACTGCGAGCATCATCAACACCCAAATTCGAAAAATTGTCAGGAATGGAGGCGTCGTTGAGATCGAAAAATTCATTATGAAATTGAGATTGTGGCGTCATAGGTGAATAATCACCGAATAAGCCCTCAACAAAAAGCATTAGGATTCATTTGTATGTAATAGAATATAAATGTATAAAGATGAAATAGAATTATAATATTGAATTGCATTTGTCTTTGAGTTCCACCAAGAAGCCCATGTTTGGTCGTACATTTGAGGCAACGACGATTGAATTGAGTAGTACCGATATCCTTTTACCATGCTAATTGTGTTTGACAATATTTATACGTCACTTTACACTTTTGAATTACGTCGACTGTATAACCCGTTGAAATCAATTTAACGTGTTTCCAACACTTTGCAGATTTTTAATCCTTTCGCTTTCCTTTCACATCGGTAATTTCTAGTTCCCGTTCAACGTATAAATTAGGATATTTGTCATCAAATTTGACGAATTATAGCTTAATTATGTTTGGTAGGTAAAACCTGAGAAAATTTGGGTGGATTGGACAAAGGGAGTGAAAAACAACTAAAAAGGAAAAAAAAAGTTTGAGGATCAAAATGCACACTTGCAATAGTTGAATCGGACTTAATTGAAAAATTTTTGGATTCAAATGGAAGCAATTGGAGGGTGAAGGATTAAAATTGCATGAGCAAAGGACTCAAAATGGACAAGGAGCAAAACGACGAGGGCTGAAATGCAAAAAAGCAAGAATTGAGCAGCCGGAGCGCGCGCACCAGCCACTTATACGCGCACGCGAGACTTCCTTTTAATTACCGAGAGCTGATGTCTTATGTGAGGCGCACGCAACCCGGCTACCGCGCGCGCAAGGAAAAAGAAATGGACAAATTCTTGAAATATCCGACTGCAAGGATTGCTCTTCTTGAATGTAGATATTATACGGAATTATGGGCTGCAATGATAACTCATGGATTAATTATTACACGGATTTGGTGCAGATTCTGGGATGATAGATAATCAGAATTTCAATTTGATGGAAATTCTACGCGTTTGGCTTGATTTTTGAATTCCATAAATACAAAATTTGACCAAAACATTGAAAAAAATCATATCTTGTCTCTTCATACAGAATAATATCATCACATTCATCAAGAATAAGGTGTCAATTACTATATTTTGAAAGAGGAAATCAACTCCAGCGAGGAATTGAAGCCAATTATATTAAGATTTTGAAAAATTTAACATTTGACTTTAATATCAACATTTTTTGAATTATTTCATAATTCGAGTGATATTTTTCTATTATTATTCTTATAATTTATTTAAAAATATGTTAGGCTAAATCCGTTTTGTATTGGATGAAGATGATCCCTATTGTTTATTTGTTTTGATTCAAAAGTAATTTAATTTATTTATTAATTTTGCATACTCATTGCATTATTTGATTGATTGGCCATCAATTTGATACTTAGTTGCTTGTTGTAGTGTTGGAAAACTCATAATAAGTTATAGAACGCGGCAAAATTAACATGTGTAATAAATATTATGACTAACATTTATCACGTGTGCAATTATATATAATCTAAATTTTAATGCATTCTAATAATTCGATTTCAGGCTAGAAATAGATTCGAGTAATGATTAGGATAAATTTAATCTGTTTTGAATTTTTTTTTTATATATCATAGCTTTATTGATTGTAAAGAACGCAAAAACAGAAATAGATTACAAATTAATAATTGAAATGGATAACAATATGTGGATTCGAAATCCAATACAATCATCCATAAATTGATAAAAAAAAACATATTTTTACAGCTTCTTAGATTAGTTTAGGATGAATCAAATCAAAAACTATTTTGTGTTATATAATTCGAATTCCATATAAAACTAGTAAATTTGAATTAAATTTATTCCCTGTGAAAGGATACTCTCAATTCACTAAATCTATTACTTGTCAACAATCTCGTAAACTTGTGGATTTCGGACGAACATCATTCAAATCGATTGGATTA
Source organism: Fraxinus cuspidata (assembly GCA_903798385.1). Classification (NCBI taxonomy): domain Eukaryota; kingdom Viridiplantae; phylum Streptophyta; class Magnoliopsida; order Lamiales; family Oleaceae; genus Fraxinus; species Fraxinus cuspidata. The sequence goes on from CAIGRP010077863.1 coordinate 5,688, forward strand.
CTACTTTTATGAGTATTGTCAACACCCAAATTCAGCAAATCGTCAAGAATGAAGATGTCCTTGAGATCAAAAAATTTATTATGAAATTGAGATTGTGACGTTATAAATGAGTGATCATCGAACAAGCCCTCAACAAAAAGCATTAGGATCCATTTGTATATAATAGAATATAAATATATAAAGATGAAATATAATCATATTAGAGAATGTAAATTGAATGAAGATGGAATTATGAATGGAATATTGTAGAATGTAGAGATTTGAATTGTATAAATGTGAAATGTATAAAAATGTAGAATGTATAAAATGAATTGAGATTTGAATTGATTGATAGTAATTTTATTGTAAAGACAATGTAGAAGAGAGTAGATAATCCGTGTTAAAATGAATTGGAGTTGCTAAGTATTTATAGAGTAATAATACATAAATAAATAATTCAGTAACCGTTGGGGACTCTTCATTGTTTTGTGACAACGGTCACAACCCTTTGAGATAAATGACCAAACGGTCACTAGGCTCGGCGAGCTCACGAGCCACTCGTCTTACTCGGCTCGCCATTCAAGCCCTCCAATCGGCTCATGTTTGGGCTTGTCTTGAAAGGAGTTCAAGTCGTCCATGGACCGAGCCCCCGACAAGCCGACAAGCTACTGGGCTCTTTTGCCATATCTAAAATTCTCGTCACAATTTCTGATCCTCAGCCTTGTATCGAAGTGTGAGATTGTGGATAGCCAAAGGCTCGAGAGTAAAGAGCTAATATTCTTGAAACACACAAGCCCTGGTTCTTTTGATTTTATACTTCCAATTCAATCCGTCAACATATCTCGCAAATCAACAATTGGTAGTAGATTAAGAAAGACACTTTTTACCAAGCATAATTATGAAGAACAATCTATATAATGTGACATCGGTGATGAGTAATAGTTATTTACAAAAAAAAAAAAGACATATTGACATAAGTACCCTCTCTATACCTTTGCTTTCTCACAACAATCCGTTTTAGACTCAAGCATCACAGGTTCATTACTAGTAACTCGACTCATTACCTAATACTTGCTCATGAGAATGTTAATACAATTTTTTGCTGGATCTATCATCAAATAGAAAACAACATTCGATATTCGTTATCGAAAACAAATAGCATCAACTATAATATATGCACACGAATTAATTTTTCCGTAGTCAAATTCTACTCCCGGTGGACTTGAGCGCCGACTCTACCGCTCCCCTATTCAATGACTAAATTCAAATTTTTCCCTTGTTTGGATTCCATTAAAATGTATTTTTGGGAAAAATATAGTTGAAATAATGATTTTTGACTAATGTGTGTAGTCAAAAAAGAAGAAAAAACTTTGAATTTATCGGTAATATTATTTTATTATAGTGTGTGTTAAAAACAAAGTGGAGAAAAAAGATATATTTTTTAATAAAATGAAGTCAAAACAAGCGCTTTAGCAAAAACTTGGGTGACTTGCCCAAATGCTTCCCTTTCTTTCCATGTTACCCTGTTAACATCATACCCCACCATGCCATTGAGCCCCCGCCCCACCTCCTCTTTCCGTCTCATTTTAACCTCAGTCCTCAGTGATCCTTAAATCCTGTGCTCTACAACACCAACAAAAAAGCCTAAACAACAGGTAATTGATCATCGATCGATCAAATCAATACGTGATGAGTGGGTCCTTACCGAATCGACTCATTGGCTTCGATCAATTATAATCGAGGAGTCGATAATTTTAATCAAGAATCTCGACCTGTTCTAGGGTTTAGTTTTATTTAATATTGTTGTCGATGGAATCGGATGATGATATGCATGATGCTAATGACTTGGCGTCAGCGGAGGAGGAAGATGATTACTATAGCGGCGGTGAGGAGGAAGTAGATGACTACAACTACAGCTACGATGAGGACGAGGACGAGGAGAACATTGAAGATTTCGAATTTATGGCTAATGAGTCTGATGACGTTCCTGTTAGTCGCTTACAGGTGTGTGAATTCCAAATTTTCGCCCCTTTTGTATTTATTTTGGCATTCTTAGCTAGTTGCAGTTCAAATTCCTCAAATTTCCTTGGGCTACTGCATATGTTCACGACCGACCTTGTTAATGGGGAACGGTGTCATTATGTATGAAATTTAAGTTTCTTTTGTGGAGGGAGCTATCATTTTGTGTTCTTGCGCTATAAGTTTACAGATTATAGGGTTTAACCATTTAACTCATATATAACTGTACATTTCACCGGAAAGCCTAAAGCTTTATGGCTTTTTATTCTGAAGAAAAAAACATGTTTTGGTTTACATATTTTATTATTTCATATTACATTAAAGTGTGTCCACTTCAGTATGTTGCCAATCAAATTGATGTGAATTTTAGTGCTGATAAATTATAGAATGTTAAGCTTGTTTCTTGCGGAAGGCTGTTGATGGCAATACTTCTCTTTTTTCGAGGAAATGTACAATAAGCTAGCTGAATTGTGTTAACAAAGGCTAACATGTATCTGTAACGGCTGATTTTCCATAGGTATTAGCTATGTAGGGGGTTCATTTAAGAAGTTGCAGCTATTCTCTCAATGATTCTGATCAGATGAATGGAATTTGGGTTAGAAAGGAGGGTTAAGAGACAAAAATTCAATCTCTGATCCTCTCATATATGATTCTGACACATATTGGCATTAATGGAGCCAACAGTTACTTAAGCTGGTTTCTTTTCAGAGTTGGAAAAATAAATTTCAATATTGGATTGCTTTTGACTAAATCAACTTGAAGCTTCAAATTTTATGCTAACAAATGCAACCTCCATACTATTAGAGATGCTTTATCGCATATTTGGTGGGGGTGAAATGAAGTGGAGGAGAGCTTTTTCTTAATATTTTGTATACAATTTAGAATTAAGAACAACGAAAAGAAAACTATTCTTGAAAATTTTATCTCATTTCTAGAACTATCTCTCTCGCACTTCTTCTTCTTCTCCTTCAAAAAAAAAAAAAAAGAAAAGAAAAAAAGGAAAAATACTTGAAAGAATGAAAGATATTTAGGAGAAGAAATGTCCAGATTTGCCAGATCTCTGAATTCAAGGGGGCCTTCAGCCTTTTTGACGAAGATGGCAACTTTCATGTCTGCTTTGCGCTGCCCCATATGATAGCCATGCAAGACTGATTTTGATGAGGAGCTTCAGAGAAATTCTGTTATTTTGACATGGATCAGAAATGTTTCACCTCTGCTGCTGAGCTGTGCCATGTGATAGACAATTTTGACGAGAAGCTGACCGATGAGGAAGTAGATGAGATTTCTAGGGTGGCTGATGTTGAGCGTGATGGACAAATCAATTATGAAGAGTTTGTCAAGGTTTTAATGGCAAAGTCATGTTCTTGGAAACTTAGAAAGGTTTATGAATAAAAAAAATAAAAAGAAAACTAAAGAAATTGATGGATAGGGTTGATTAGTATAATGAATTTCTAGTATCCTTTTTCATTATTTAATTTATGGCTTTTAAATTCAAACTTCGATGATTTCTATGGTCAATAGTAATGGTGATGGAATCTTAATCGTTTATGTGATGTGTCTCGTAACTTTTATTTGATAGAATTAAAAGTTTTCTTCCATTTGTTAGTCCTCGTGATCTTATCATTTTATCATTCTTGGTGAGAAGAATTATGTTTGAATTTTTGNTGGATAGGGTTGATTAGTATAATGAATTTCTAGTATCCTTTTTCATTATTTAATTTATGGCTTTTAAATTCAAACTTCGATGATTTCTATGGTCAATAGTAATGGTGATGGAATCTTAATCGTTTATGTGATGTGTCTCGTAACTTTTATTTGATAGAATTAAAAGTTTTCTTCCATTTGTTAGTCCTCGTGATCTTATCATTTTATCATTCTTGGTGAGAAGAATTATGTTTGAATTTTTGAGGCAGGAGGTAAAATGGGAGTGTTTAATGTATGTCTATGAGCAAGTGAATTTGCTTATTCCACCTTCTTTATTTGTTTTCATCGAATTTATGTGTTAAACTTATGTTCCAGAAAAATTACACCATCTTGATGGACGAAGATATACGACAACGTCAAGAGGAAGATATTACTAGAATTTCAACTGTTCTTTTGATTTCAAGAGATGCAGCATGTATACTCCTTCGCCGCTATAAGTGGTAATCTCCTTACCCCTTGATTTTGCCAAACAATTGAAATCCATCTGTTAATTCTCACATTAAGTTTTATCTGGTTGTGTCAGTTTGACAATTTTGTTTTGAACAATTTGTGTATGCATTATGAGACTATAACTTGTTTATGTTTAAACTTAACATGTGAATTTGTCTGGAGTAATGTGTGTATGTATTGGTTGACTGTAATTGCTATGAGGCTTATTTTTTATATGATACTACATTTCATTGTGGATACTTTTCCCCCACTTGACTATATTTTTGAATATTTGAGTATCTAGGAGTGTGAATGATGTGCATGAAGAATGGTTTGCTGATGAAGAAAGAGTTCGCAACGCAGTTGGCATATTGGAGAAGCCACTGGTTCAATTTTCAAATGCTAAAGAAGTAAATTATCAATTATACTGAAAACTTCCTGGTCTTTTCTAAACCTGATTTAATGTATTTTAAACTCGTTCAGAATCTACCCTGGCAGGTAACTTGTGGGATCTGTTTCGAGAACTATTCCCTGGAGCGGATACGTACTGCTGCATGTGGTCATCCTTTCTGTGACTCATGCTGGAAAGGTTTGTAACTCTATGTTACACTTCAACTAGCTTGGGGCTGACTGATTTTTAGTTGAAATTAGTTGGTATTTTGCATTTGATTATGGCCTATATCAGTTGGTCAATTTATAATAGCATTGATGGCAGACGTTAGTGACTTTATGAGAATTTAAGTTTCCTGATACCATCTTTGTAAGCAATATTTAAACTGCTGTTTAGATAGCTTGTTTTGGTGCATTTTGGGTGTTAAATGGTGGACTTGAGTATCGTCTTTCCTTCTGTTTTTGTTTTTGTTTTGGGCTCTTAAAAAGTTGGATAAACTTTCTAGAAGACAAAGAGCCTATGGTAGAAATAATTAGCCAACAGTTACCTTTATTCTCGGACATTTACATTTCCAGCCTTCCTGCAATCTGAAAAATCAATTTTCTTGATTTATTTTCTCTGTTTGTTCTGACAGCTTACATTAGCACATCCATCAATGATGGCCCTGGATGCTTGACCCTGAGGTGTCCTGATCCATCTTGTGTTGCTGCCGTCGGTCAAGATATGATTAATATGTTGGCACCCGATGGAGATAAGGAGAAGTATTGCCGATACCTTCTTAGATCTTATGTTGAAGACAGTCGAAAGGTAGATAATATATATTTTTGTGGAACCATAACATTTTTATTCATATCATGTATATTTTTAGACTGTAAGCGCTGCACAGTTTTTTTAACTATCTTTGTTCTAGCCTGTTATGGTAAGTAAACTGCATTGCACAAAATCGTAGTTGTAGATTTTTGAGAAATAGGATGCTATTGAGAGAAAAGGTGCAAAACAAGATGGGTGTTTCTTTTTTGTTTTGGGGGGGATTAATCTTAAAATTTGACAGCTGGTCACTGTATAAATAACCCAATTTTGCCTTGATAAAAATTAGATAGAGCTTTGTCTCAGCAACTTTCGTGCTATTTTTCTGACTTTGTACATTTCACCCACACTTGCATGAGTGCTACGCGCCTGTGCATGTGTACATTGGTATTTTTTTGATGACCTTGTAATCGAAAGAGAATTGCTAGTTCTGAAAACGTATATCGTTATTTTTATATTAGAAAAACATATAAATGTAGTATGTGGTTTTGGTGATGATGATGCTAATTATTCGTATTGTTTTGTTTTGTTTGAGTCTATTACAGAACAAACATTTCACACAAGCATTCTTTATAAATTGCAAACATCACTGCATTGGATGTTGATTTAGAGATTAGGACAGAAGCTAGCTATTCATAGGAATGGCTTCAACTTCTCAAGGCTTTCAATGCCCCCTGGGTAGAGATTTGAGTTTTTTTATTTTTTTATTTCGGTTTGTTTGTTTGGGGGGGTGGGTGGGTGGGTGGTGTTGGTGTTGGTTGGTATCTCATGATGGCATGAGTGGGATTATAACTATGTCATATGTCTTTAACCAGATTATAGGATTCTTCAGATTTCCTATTTGCCTTGTTGTCATACTGATTATCTCACATTTCGGAGCACAACTGAACAACTTTATTTTATGCATGTTTACAGACCAAGTGGTGTCCTGCCCCTGGTTGTGATTGTGCTGTTGAATACATCGTTGGGAGTGGAAGCTATGATGTCACTTGCAGTTGTTCTTATAGCTTCTGTTGGAATGTAAGTCTTTCATGATAGTATGAATTATTAGAAATCATTTTCACTTTCTGTGATGTGATGTTTGCCAATCACTGTGAGCTGCTCCATCAGTGTACAGAGGAAGCTCATCGTCCTGTGGACTGCGAAACTGTGGCAAAATGGATTTTGAAAAACAGTGCTGAATCAGAAAACATGAATTGGTAGATTATTTGCTTATGCAGATGAGTTCTTTTACATGATTTAATCAATAACCGTAGCTATTTTTTCTAATTTTTTTTTATTATGGAGCTGTCATTAAGATTGATTTTATAGGAATTAGGATCAGTGAGTGCTCTGCAAATGATGTTTGTTCTAAAAGAGGTTTTTTCTGATGAAAATGGAGATATAATGAATTGATGTCTTCTTGTTACGCAAGTTCACTCGCTAAATTAGGATTTCTGAAACTCAGGACTGAATGCCTTGAACTGGCTGCCTCACTAACTGTTTGATGAAGTTGATTGCCTATGGAGCTTTTAATTAAATTATATTCAAAGCTTTGTAGTTATCATTAGTAAAACTCAATTGAGTTAAGTTACATTTTGAACTGAAAAATCGTTGCTGTTGCCTGCCTCTGGTCAGTTTCTAGTTGAGACATGGGCTAAAGGCAGGTGTCATGTTTACAAAGGTTGTCATGTAATAACTAAGCACGGTTGATGTGGTGATGCTCATTGTGCAATTACTATAAGTGAAATTTTGTTATACGTGCATATGCCAGTCTAATCTGCTGTATGCATGGGGCATTGTTGCAGTACTAAAGCAAAGTATGTAAATTCTTCTATTATCAGGATCTAAATGGTTTAGAAGCTCCCAATTTTGATTTCTTAATAGAAAAGAAGGATAAATGTCAGAGTCTCTTATTATCTTATTTTATTATCTTATTGCGTTGCTGTGATAATGAAAATTTGTTATTTTTAGGATATTGGCCAACTCCAAGCCTTGTCCTAAGTGCAAGCGACCAATTGAAAAGCACCAAGGTTGTATGCACATGACTTGCACACCACCCTGCAAATTTGAATTTTGCTGGTAAGCATTTTAAAATGTACTGATAAATCGAACTGGCTGAATATTTATTTATTTTTACATGTGCTTCTGCTGTATCTCTCTACTAGTTTATGTAAATTCTGCCATCCCCATGTGCATCAATTACTGCTTTAAGATTTGAACTTGTGTATTCTGCCATTTTACGTTGTCTGTTGCTTTGCAGGCTATGTCTGGGTGCATGGTCGGACCATGGTGAGAGGACTGGAGGTTTCTATGCATGCAACCGATACGAGGCAGCCAAGCAAGAAGGAGTGGTATGGGATTAGGGATATATTAGTCTTTGTTTAGTGACCTGTGTTTCAATTTTCCGTTCAACATGGAGAATAAAATCATACTCCCTCCCCTGCATATCAACTTTGTGCTATCAGTATGATGAAGCTGAGCGGAGGAGAGAGATGGCCAAGAACTCTTTGGAAAGATACACTCATTACTACGAGCGATGGGCATCCAACCAATCTGTATGCTCTATTTTGTCACCTTGTCTGATTTCTCTTTTCTTGCTCTTAATTTACATGTGAATTATGTATCATTTTAAAGAAAATTGAAATTGTTTAAGTTGAAAATGAAACTAGTTGTATCAAACAGTTCAAGTACTAATACACTTGGTCATACCTGAGTATATTTAGCAGAAAACTGTATCCGAAATGGTATTAAACTATAATCATGAAATCGACTCGATCATCAAATTATATAAGTTCATAACCCGAACTGAGTTCCTTATGTATGCATCTCGTCTAGTGCCTGCTGTGCAAATCATCAAAAATGAGAAACACAGATATTCCAGTGCAACCAAAATTGTTTAAAAGATACAATCAAGCAATTGTTAAAAGCATTGCAATAATCATTTAGTATTAAGGTTAATCCTTTCCATTCCTTTATTGCAACCTACAATTTTTTGTTCATTTAATGCAGTCAAGGCAAAAGGCATCAGTGGATCTGCATCAAATGCAGAGTGTGCATGTAAGACTTTCTTATGCTGTTATATGTTGAATCAGGATGTTATTCTAGGAGTATTCTTCATGACAATGATTTAGATGTGATGACCATTCACTTGAATGAAAGTACTTTCAGTTTTCACTTTGATTTATTCTTGATTCCTAAGGGGATAATTTTCACTTGAATGTTGTTGTGGAATAATTTTCTTAATGGGCTGTTCTTTAAGTTTCAGCATTCTTCATATTTGCACCCTCCTAGTTTAGTAATCCTCTTTGTATCTCGATGTCTCGTAATGAGTTATTTTTAAAGACGTTATTGTGCAAGTTGGGGAGAATCATACAAATCAACTAGCCTAAAAGCTAAGAGTATACAAAATCATACAAATTAACTCAAATCAAATCAGATGAAACTTTATCACATTGATGAAATCTAATCAAGTCAGACAAAGTCAAATCTGATTGATTGAATCAAATCAAATCGGCTGAAATAAAATCAAGGTTGGTGGAAGATGAAATAAATTCTGAAGTGGTTGACATAATTTTCTATTTGATTCGAACTAGCAAACAAGAGATGAGAAGAGGTTGGCAAACAGCTGAATAAAAGACTGCAGCAAACAAGGTTGCTTACAAGAAAGAAAATTCTCAGTGATCAGCAAAACAAGACATTAGGAGGGAAAAAAAAAAATTAGATATCTAAATTGGCTTTGATACCATGAAACAATTCTGGGATAGTGAATTGTATTTCTATATTCAATAGAGTTACAAGCTATTAATTTAGATTTATAGAAAAACCTAAGTTGACATCGTGCTTATGAGAAAGGTCAAACTCTACACAATAAATATATTTAGCTGCGCATTCTGAAAAGCAATAGACATTATCTCTAAATATCAGGATATGCAAGAATTAATAGTCATTTTCAGATTTCCTTTTTACTTCTTTAAATCTGTCAACAGCATAAACGTGCATGTGCAGCCTCTTTTAGTGGAACAAAGGAAGAATTTCATATATTCGGTTGGGTTGTCTGTTTGCTTTTAGTGCTTTCCCATCTCTCTTCTGTACCTACTCTCTTATATTCACCCACTTACAAACTAGCACATTGCCTCAATCTAAAAATCAGATATACGTCTAAAAACAACGGCAGGAATATGGGCAAGATGGAAAGGCGATAACTATACATTTACCTGCTTCTTCTGTTGCTATTAATATTGAATATAATTTCTACTTTCCAGTTTTCTTGTTAATTCAGTGATTTTATTTTTTTCTGCAGCTCGAGAAGCTTAGTGAAGTACAAACCCAACCCGAGTCACAAATGAAGTTCATTATCGAAGCCTGGCAACAGGTAATTCTGAATCTGTAAGATAATAATATTTCCACATTCAGAGAAAAAGAAAACTCTGTTTGAATGGGGTTGGCTTGCAATTTTACTTTTGAAAATCAAAATGATTTACATTGTATGAAGCAACATCTGAAATTACTTCCATGAAAAGAAAAATACTGCATCCATTAAATATTGAAAAATGTTGGAAGACATGGTCTCTGTGAACTTCTGAAATATGTTATCGCACTCTAGTGTCACAGAGCCAATTCAGTAATAGGGAGCTGTTTACAGGGAGGGGAGGGAAACCCTTGACGGTAGTGGACAGTAATTTTTTCTCATATCTCTTCTCCTACTTCAATTTAGACTAATTTATCCGTGTGAGCATAAGAACTTCCCTTTCTTGTCGGGTCCGTCTTTCTGCTTTTCTACTGAAATTAAGGAATTTTATTTATTATTTCTTTTCCAGTGCCAATTTTTCATCCTATTTTTCTTTCTTCAAAGGATAAATGAATTTTTGTTAAATAGTCATGTTTATTGAATTGATATTTATCCTTTTAGATTGATTTCTTGCTATAATATGTATGTATAGTCCCAGATGAGGAAACATGTTATGCATTTGAGCCTGAAATTGCTCATTGACATTCTTAAAACTATCTTAATTTTTTTTTAATTTTTTTTATCATTTACATGATGCATTAATTTTAAGAACCTAATTACTGTTTTTGTTTTTGTCAAGTGAATTTTTGTCATGGCATAGGATATGCCAATGGGATAATGGCCTCAAACATGATGTTAAGATAATAATCTGATTATCTACAAACATCTTTACAGATAGTTGAATGTAGAAGGGTGTTGAAATGGACCTATGCTTATGGATACTACCTGCCTGAACATGAACAGACTAAGAAGCAATTTTTTGAGTATTTGCAAGGTATCATGTTCTCTCTGGTTCAATTGAAAATTGCTTATATGCCTGTTGAGTTTTGTCATATTCAGCATTTTAAAATGCAATATATTCTATCCTGTACTTGTAGGTGACGCAGAGGCTGGTTTAGAAAGGCTCCATCAATGTGCAGAGAAGGAGCTACAGAACTACCTTAATGCCGAAGGTCCATCAAAGGATTTCAATGATTTCCGTACAAAGCTTGCTGGCCTGACAAGGTAATTCTTCTTGTATACCTTCCATCAAACAGGTCTCCGTCCACCTAAGAAGCACGGACATGACACAATATGGACATGCGACACGTGATTTTTTTAAAAAATAGGACACTTTTTTAGTGTAAGACAATAATACATGGCATGTCAGCCGGGAACGTCCTTTAAGTATCCAGTGTCGGAAATTTTAAAATATATGTATAACTTAATAAGAAATAGGACATTGCACGAGTTTGTCAAAACTGAAGTGTCTCAGTAGTGTCGGCTTCATACACAACACGTGTCAAACACGGACATGCCGGCCCAGCAAGAGTGTCCGGTGCTTCACAAAGGTCCACTCATACATCAGATCTATAGAAAGCTGAGTAAGATAGTACGGTTTTGTGACTCTTTCCTTGGCATTTTTCTGAGATGAAGACTAGTATTTTTCTCAACAATAGTTCAGTCTATGTGTGATATTTGGGCATGCGTCAAATGGTCCAAATGTGTTGATTCTTTCTTAATTGCAAAATCTGTGCAACTATCAGTTTCTTTGATGGTTGAGAGAATCTTGTAGCACTGTTGAGTGTTGGGAAATTTCTGCTGCTTCTATTTATCGAAGATGATCATAGAAACTGTAGATGTGGCTGTTTTCTGCTTCGCATTAAAATATGAAGAAAGTGTTAAAAGCAGTTTGAATTGAATAATCCAGAGACCCCTCCTAATTATCTTATATTAGAACAGATTTTCGATGCTTGAAACAAATTAATGAAACAAGCTTCAACCGTTCATTTTTCTTAGCGCATCAAAATTAAGATCCATCTTCTTGAGGACAATAGAAGTTAAAGCTTGCATGTGCCACATGAATTAGTAATTTACTGTTCCTGTGGAGCTGTAGCAAAAATTCTGATTTGACTTATATTTCTGTCGAAGAGCTGTATAAACAACTAAATATGTTAAGACTCGTCAAACAATAGAAGTAATGTTAAATAGTTGCACTTTAAGAGATTCACTTGTAAATTATTTGCCTATTGAAAAACTAGAAGATTCAACATATTATGAGTATTTTTAACCCATTCTAATATATTGATTTGTATCATAAGATAAGATAGAAAAGTCTCTGCGGCAAAAATTCTTTCAAGTTTGAGCAAGTCATATTTTGGGATATTAGTGTCTATGTTTACATTTCTCTTTAGTAAATTTTCATCCTTGGCCAATTCTTTTAGTTGATGCGATTGATGTTCTGGTTTATTGTAACTAATTGTGGTCGAGTATTTCTATTGCTAACGTTCCCTTAACTGACAGTGTGACTCGGAATTACTTTGAGAACTTGGTTAGAGCACTGGAGAATGGTCTTTCCGACGTTGATCCACGAGGATCGTGTAGTAAGATGACAAGCTCAAAAAACGTAGCAGGGAGCAGCAAAGCGAAAAGTGGAAGGGCAAAGGGATCTTCCAGGACAGGAGCATTAAGCAAAAACACAGATGATTCGAGCAGTTGGGCATGCGATCAATGTACCTTCATGAACGCCCGATCTTCAACTATGTGCCACATGTGCCATTACCATCGCTAAAACAGACCGTAGCAGATCATTATGGTCCGATAAAAGTACCTTTCTGATCATGAAAACAGAAATCAAAAGAAAATCTACAGAACTTGCTACTAGCTTGCCAGGTGTGGGAGGTGTAAAATCCTGAAAAAGGTTTACGGCAGTCGACTTTAAACTTTTACCTTTTTTTAATGGTTGTGGTTGGGGTTGTTCATGAATGTGGATTCCTGTACATAGTTTGTCTGAATCGAGCAAAGTCATGTTTTAAATTTACATAGTTTGTCTATGGGTCGAACAAAGTCGCTGTTTTAAAGTCCGATGACTGACTCAATTTTAATGTCGCACATGCGTAGGATTAAAAGCAAATTTACCTATTTTTCTTTTGTTTTGTTTGGAGGGAACATGCTTCTACTCTGGAATTTGCTTGAGTTGTGTAGTAACAAATTGGATCCAATTTGAAAAGAAAAAAATAGTTCTAGTTCAAATTTGAATGTCCCATCTTATTGTAATGTTTTTTACATGTGAAGTTGGATGCATGGTTATGATTAAATTGAGTAGTTGCATGGCGTGGTAATTGTACAAACGGTTAAGTGTTGTAAAAATAATATTTGATACCAATTTTTTGGAAGGATTTAACGAGACTCAAATGAATTAAAGAAAATGAAATTTAGGATAGAAGTTTAAGAGAATAAAATTGTATCTTCAAAACTCAACTTCTATGATTCAAAAATTTATTTATTTTTTTTTTTTTTTTTAAAAAAATAATACAAATGAACAACATTTTTATACTACATTTGATACATAAGAATTAATTGTTAGGGCATGTTTCGGTCACATTAAAATCTGATTTTAATTTAAGTTAAAGTCAAACAATTAAAATGAAACACGTCTTTCATGGGCTCCTCATATTTTCAACCACACAGTTCAAAAACTTCTATCACAATCTATTAAAAATCTAATTTTAATCCCACCAAACACCCTCTTATAGTACATGAATTTAAACACCATTTAAAATTTTTAGATACATGAATAGAAATAAATTGCTTTGTGTTTGATCCGATGGATGCCATAGCATTAACACTTAGAGACAATTTATTCTTTAAAGCTATTGAATGCTAAAAATGCTTACTTTATATTACATATTTTCCTTTTCACGATTTTTAAGGTGGGTCGACGACTATTGTGATGAAATATCGTACAATTAATATGCTTTTACGACCTGAATTCTATCATAAAACTTCACCCTAATCAATAAGTATAGTTTCACCGTCTAATTAACCATCTCATATTCTTGTCAACACTCCAGTTCAGCAAGGAGTAATCTTGTATTTTTATTCTTGTACCATACAATTGTAAAAATGATTATTTTTTAAGCAAAACAATTGGAAATAAAGTTTCTATAATGTTTAAGAAGGAAATTAGAAAGCATACAATCAATTACCTAATGGGCATTGCTTTACTGTCAAATAAATAAGAATAACTAATTAAATAGTTTGTTAAAGATTTATAATAATTTGAAATATTAAATTATTGATAAAGTAAAAATAATTAGCATGTGCACGTAATAGCCCCTATAGCTCAGTGGTAGAGCGTCAGTCTTGTAAACTGAAGGTCCGTAGTTCGATCCTGCGTGGGGGCATTTTTTAATTTTCCCAATTTAATTTTTTAGGGCAATAGCTATTTTCTCTTTAATTTGAGTTTTCTTTTCTCCAAATTTCTGCATCTATAAAAAAGAAAAGCATATTTCAAGATTTTCAGCTCTCTTGTACATTTTGTCTTGTCCGATTTCTTTTTCTTACAGTAAATCTTGGTCTCTTTCTTTAGAAAAAAAAAAAAAAAAAACACAATTTTCTAACAAACCTTTTGCGCAATAAAAGGTGAAAATAAGGGTGAAAATGCCAAAAAATGAAAGGTAGGGACGTTTTTCACAACAACAATGAAAGGTGAGGACGTTATGTGCTAATTACCCTTTTTTAATTTTCCCAATTTAATTTTTTAGGGCAATAGCTATTTTCTCTTTAATTTAAGTTTTCTTTTCTCCAAATTTCTGCATCTATAAAAAAGAAAAGCATATTTCAAGATTTTCAACTCTCTTGTACATTTTGTCTTGTCCGATTTCTTTTTCTTACAGTAAATCTTGGTCTCTTTCTTTAGAAAAAAAAAAAACACAATTTTCTAACATGCAAAGAAACAAATACATGGATGAAACAGGCGCAAGTTCAACATCATTGCAAAAATTCTTAGAAAATTGTCAAAAATCGACAATTTCCACTTTTTCATTTGTCAATCGAGATGCACATCACCTCACAAATCTAGCAAGATATTATTATCGTAAAAATTTGATCTCTGCTATTATATTTAAATCCTTTAAGTTGGAAAAAATTATAAACAGATTTCAAACTTTTCATGATACTAAATTCTATGACATTACTTATATCATATACAAGGTACATTGACAAGAATCCACACATCAACTCACACATGCACTGATGCACAAACACATCATTTTTATTTCTCGATAACTTAGTTTAAGTGTATTGAACATGTCTAACATAAAGATGCAGAGAATCTTGCATTTATAATCAGTACGACTTTATAGCATTTTTCAAGACACAACATTATTCCTTCAATATCTTGCAATAATATTTTCCCTCCAAGTGTGGAAAATTTTTCGATCTCATGTAAATGATCTAAGTTCCAAAATAGAACATATGCCATAGGAGTCCTATAAGACAAGAATTTGTCTCCTTTATAGTCTTGATACACATCAACTTGTGATAACTTGCTTGCACAATAATTATAACAATATTCATTTTCACAATCCCTAATAACAATACTTTCTATACGATTGACCATTTTCCTTAAAAACTATATCCACTTTGCATAAAAGCTACGAAACATTTTTCATTATTCAAAAGATTCTTGAGGCATTGGTCTTAATGTCACCAAATGCAATCGTTTCTTCAAACCTTGATAATATTAATGATTTTAGTCGTACCAATACCCATTTCAATTTTACTTGTAAAAATATTGAAAAATAATGTTTATGATATTTTTAGATGACAAATTAGCCATTTTTGACATCCTTAAAATTTTAAAAACATAGTTTAAATATAATTTTTTTGGAGATATGTAATTAAAAAGTAAGGAAAAATTTTGGATTTACATTTAGAATATTTTATTACGTAAATGTGTGGTTCAAAATGAGTATGAAAAATGAATTAAATAAAATTGAAGTATGTCAAACAGGAGCTAAGATTATTTTTAAAATTATCTCGGGAATGATAGCAACGAGATTAAAATATTAATAATTTTAATTAATTGATCTAAAAAATAAAAATTATAATTTGAAATATTCTCTTATTAAAATGCATGTTTGTTGAAGATTATAATTGTTTATAAGCTTTTGATTCAAAAGAAATTGTATTTAAAAAGTATGTAAAAATATATTCATGGAATTATGGAATATGAGGATAAAATTATCGATTAACCCGTTTATAAGAAATTATTAAAAAAAAAAAAATCTTATTTCCAAATTTTAAAAGTTAATCAATTTTTTAATATAAATAAAATAAAGAAGAGAAAATTCACTACCAAGACGATTCTGGAGAGAGAGAGAGAGAGAGGTCTTGTAACTTTCAATTCTACAATTCTTCAATTCTTTGACCTGGTCAGGTGATAACTCTTCTAAATCTGGAAGAATCCTGCAGTGATTTGAACTTCCGTCTTTGATTTTAAATTTCCGTCATTCAGTAACTCCCACGATTCTCAGCAATCTATGTCTATCCGTTTGATTTCTGAACCAATTTCAAAGTTTAATTTTTAAAGAGAAATAGATATATCAGGTTTGAATGTGCTGAATCCAGTGAAATCTGAAAGGGGTTTGTGTTAATTTTTTTCGTATTTATGATTCACTTGCATTAAATTGAATTGTTGGGGCCTCGACCTCTTTGTTATGAGCGTATTTATCTGTTTTTGTGAAAATTATAGCTTATAATTCAGTTTCCAAGTGTGCGGAGATGGGGAAACCATTATTTTACGAGATATGGGAAAAGCCAGCTACAAGCTGTATAATAGGTTTATGCAGTGTAATTTGGTTCTGTATTCAGAAGAAGAACATCGGTTATTCCCATGTCGGCTTGAGTTATGAGACTGCAATTCAAGGTCACTATTGGAGGATAATAACCTCAGCATTTTCACATATTAGTGTTGTTCATCTTGTTTTCAATATGAGTGCACTTTGGAGCCTTGGGATTATTGAGCAGTTAGGGCATATAGGCCTTGGAGTAGAGTTTTATCTCCATTATACACTAGTGATGGTTGTTTTGTCAGGGATGCTTGTTATTGGTATGTACCATCTTTTGACACAAAGGTTCAAACTAGACTATTTTCGAAGAGTCACTGCTGTTGGCTACTCTTGTGTTGTTTTTGGGTGGATGACGATCTTATCGGTGAAGCAACCCTCGTTCAAGTTGAATCTTTTTGGGTTTCTGTCCCTTCCTATCAGTTTTGCGCCATTTGAGTCCCTTATCTTCACATCGATAATTGTTCCTCAAGCAAGTTTTCTTGGTCATTTATCCGGAATTATTGTTGGCTATGCTATTGCCTGGGGTTTGATTCATGGGATGAGCAATTACTGGGCAATAACTATGTTGGGTTGGATTGTGCTTGTATTCATATTTAGTTTGAAGAAGTCGGGTACATATAATTTCAGCTTTATCGAGATTGAACATGTAAATGATCCTTCCTTGCGTTTTGTGGCTTCAGGAAATGGCAGAACCTTGCAGATGGGTATGCTACCGGGTGTTGGTGCTGACCTTGTGTAGTTTTGGGGGAAGTTTCACTTTCTATTGTAATGTTATACTTAAATCTCTTAATGTTGTCAAGTCAGACGGCTAAATACTGTTCTAAGGCGGGGTTTGTTTGAAGCTGTTTAATCTTCTTCTCAGACTATTTAATGCATGTCAACTCTCGTAAATGCTTCATGGAATGTAAGAGTTACTGATAACCATCGTTTTTCATGCTTCTTAGAATATGTCGAGAAGCTCCACATTATATTGAATCTTGGTCATGCTGATCTTGTACCATTTTTTTTTTTGGATGACTACAAGAAGTGGAATTTCAAAGAAATTTGTTGATATAAGCTTTAGAAGCATGAATGATGATACGTTGAGTAGAGGGTGAGATATATTGATTTGATGTTTTTTCTTCTTTTCTACCGGACAGAAAAAGTTTATTGCCTGTGAAATACTTGTACGAAAAACTTGTTTTATGGGAACGAAGAAGGATACTAGAACTTGTTGCATTTAATATTTTCAATTTCTAGCATTTGCCTTGATAAATTGTGGAATCAGACGAGGAGTGTCGGTAGTTTCCTTAATATAATTGCTCAATTTTCAATTTCCACTTCCATTCTTGTTTGAATCCAAGCAAGACGAGAATGTAGAAATGTTAGTAAATGCAGTTCCAAAGCTATATTTTTTGATGATTGTTATTGTATAGTATCATTTAACTTTGATAGTGAAGTCCTATCTTCTATTTTTATTGATAAATTTTTATTTGGTTCATTATATTCCTATAGTAGCTGGTCCCAAGCGAGAATAGAGAAAGAAGGTTATTTTAGGTTGATAGCTAGTGCACTTTAGGTGTAGCAAAAAGTGGGCATGGCTTGGGTAGGGTGTACCCTATAACCTATGCATCGCATCCATGTTTGGATGTGTCAGAAAGTAAATGATAGTTCTCAAAAGATAGGAACTTGAATAAATGAATATTTATAAGAAAATCCTTGAGAACTAGTAGATGTCATTGGTATGAAGAAAGTGAACTAGGCTTCTTGAAAAGTCAAAAGTTGCTTCTAAGATTATGAAGCTACTTTTGAACATGTTCGAATAATTTTCTGGAAGTGTTTCCTCTTATTAGAAGAGTTTTTAAAGGAAACTAACCTAAGATAGCTTTCTCAAGAAGTTCTTATACAAGAAATTCTGCCAAATGACCACATAATAGGTTGGAGAGAGGGCAAAATAACTTGGAACTGCTAGGTAAAAACTTTGATTATGAGTAACGAAAAAAGTATAAAAAAAGTAAGTATAGCTATTGAACTACTTTTAAACATGAGGTTATAGAAGTTATCGGTGGGATTATATTCCTTCTATGTTAGCACAAGAGTCCATTGATAGAACCCCAATTTAATTCACGTATGCAAGACGTAATAAAATAACAAGGGCAGAATAGGGAAATGAATGGGGGGCAGTTAGCAGCGTATGCAAGTAACAGAGGCAGCTGGAGAATTAGTTAGAGAGCCATTACAAATAGACCGAAAAACAGAGGAAAGCAGGCAGAATTTGGGTAGTGTCTTGGGAGTGTATTGGACCTCTCAAATGTCCGTTTATATTTAATTCCATCGTTGCTGAACCACAGAGCTATATTATTTTACAATCTGTTGTTGATAGCAGAGTTTCAATCCAATCTTCTATAAGAATTACATAAATATAGATTACAATTTCCATCTTGAGCTATCTTGTTCCGTCTACATCTTCTTCACTGCTTTTAATCTGGTTGGGTGATCTATAATCGCGAAGGATTCTATCATCTATCAATGTTATTTAGTATCTCTGTCTCACAAATATAATTAGACTATGCAACGAAGCAATTGTTTTGAGAAGACATGAATGTGTTAAATTCAAGCAGTTTCTATTCAGGATACGATCTTCATTGAAAGAGATTTCAATGGTCGCACAGGGAATGGTAACTAAACGTGTAAATTGGGAGAGTGAAGAAAGTAACAAAATTTTGAACTTCCAGATGGCTTATGATGAGGTGTAGTGCTTTGAGAATGGAGATTCCATCTAACTTTAAGAAGCGGGCATAAATTTAATCAGATAAGAGTTCATCCTTACTCGCAGGTCAATGAGTGTTCATGTTGTGGATTTTTTAAGTTACTGCTTACTTGGTTTATATTGCAGTTCATGAAATAGCTTCCCAGTAAAGCTTGTAAAACAAATTTTATGCTTAACACATCATTTTTTAGCATGAACTTTTGAGTTTCAAGGAAAGGAGCAACATGTTTAGATTAAAATTACAGTTCCAAGGATATTGTCGACACATGAAATATTATGAGAAGCAAGGATCCTTGCCTTCCAGCTGACACACTGGTCTGCAGTGAGCATTTTGAATTTGTCTGTCTTGTTTGATTGCTTGACCTTTATAATTGTCCTGTTGCAGTAATAATTTAAGAGGGTGTTTGGTGATGATTAAAATCAGATTTTTAGTAGATTTTGATAGAAGTTTTGAAATGTATGGTTGGAAAGTTGTGGGACTCCTGAATTATGGGTTGATATTGATTGTTTGATTTTGACTTGGATTAAAATCAGATTTTAATCTGGACAAAACAGGGGCTAAGTCATTCTCTACTGCATCAACTATCTACTTTGTCATTACGTCGTCTTGAGACGACTTTCATTTTTATGTTTTTGTACATTTATGTCTGTATTGGATTGGAGATGAGTCGACATGATTAAGGATAAGAGATCTTTGTAGTCGTTCTGTCTAGTCGTACATTCATTGTCATGTGTTTGTCCATTTTGTGTTGGAAGTTAAGCTAGATTGAGATTGTTGTAGACACAAAGTTTCTATTTTCTGTTGTTGAAATGGACATTTCTAGTAAAAGAAGAGGAAAGAAATCACCCTTTGATCCTGTTTGGATTTTAATATAAAAA
>CAIGRP010077866.1:0-15160 GCA_903798385.1 Fraxinus cuspidata
AACAAATGGTTATCTTGATTCATTCATTTCAAACATCAAAGATGAGGGTAAGTACAATGATAGTTTCGATCAGAACATGACTTTTGATTAATTTATAAGCAAATCAATGAACTATATCGAATAATCATTAAACATATGGATAAGATGCTTTCTACTTTATTGGCACTTCAAACAACACAAGACACAAAGATTCCCATTTCTGGGCTGGCCTAAAACGAAGTCAAATTTGTTATTTTTGTATATCCAATAACCAACACATGCATATAATCCACGAAGTTGAATGATGATAAGTATNACAAAGATTCCCATTTCTGGGCTGGCCTAAAACGAAGTCAAATTTGTTATTTTTGTATATCCAATAACCAACACATGCATATAATCCACGAAGTTGAATGATGATAAGTATTTCAAGATTCAGGATAATTGTTTGATAAATTACCTAGGAGAAGCCCCTATGAGGATGAGTTTGGTGAACAGCTCCGGGCGGCGAATAGAGGCCAAAATCCCGATCATGGCAGAGACGGAGTGACCAACATAAGCACAACGATCGACACCAAGGGCATCGAGGATATGCAAAAGGTCATCGACATAGGCATCAAGAGACGTGTAACGACAGAAATTGAAGGCTTCGGGGTTGACACTGCCTGCACAAACAAGGTCATAAAGGATAACACGGTAATCGCGCACGAAAAATGGCAGAATGTGCTTCCATGCTGATTGATCGGTGCCGAAGCCATGGGCTAGGACAAGGATTTTCTTGCCAGACCCCTCCACTCGCACATGTAAGGCTTCTAACAGACTTTGGCCCATAATCTTTTAGACTTGAAGAATATGAAAATTGTTTTGTTGGGTTTTGATAAAGACTTTATATAGAGGATCAGTTTTTATGAATTTTGTGTTTGTGAATTTTATTTCACATGTATCAGAGTATGTATGGTCTGCTATTTATATTGAAAGTACGTCTCATCTACTAGGTACCCTTTTTTTTTTTTTACTTTGGAAGTATTTGCTAACGTGACAGCTGAATTTTGATTCCAGAATTATGAATCAAAACTTCGAATTTATTGAGATGTTTGGTGCTGATAAAGGATTGATAAACTATTGACCTACTCGGCTAAAATCAACAATCCCACTGGAAGTTTGAATTTGTACTTTTAAATTACGTGCAGTTATAGGAGCTAATAAGCGGAATTTCCTTGAGCATTATTTTCACTCTAATGGCAAACTCTTTACAAAAAATTAAAGGGGGTCGGGTGGGGGTATTTGCCTCTCTCTAAGAGTTATAATCTCAAACTCTTAATATATATTCAAGATTAAGGTAACATGTTCACTCGATCTATTGTTTTCAAAGTCTTCACTAAATTTCACGCGTATTGTCTAATGCATTCTAAATGCTCTAGTGTCTTCATCCAGATTACAAAGATGACTATTCACCTAATTGTTAAGTAGGCTACAATATGAGCAACCATAACAAAGTATCAAGCTTCAAATCGGGTCATATACTAATATTTTAAGTTATTATTAGTATTTTCCGCACATAAATCTTTATGTGAATAATTCATAATTTCCACAACGCTATATGAACCTTTTTTTTTTTCAAAAATGTATTTTGAAATAGTGATTTTATGGACAATGTGTGTTTAAAAAATAAGAAATTTTTTTGGGTTTGCGTGTAATATTATTTTATTGAAAAATACATGATTGAAAATAAGAGGAAAAAAAATTTATTTTGAAAATAATGGATACCAAACAAAGGCTTAGTATAAATTATATATTTATGCGAAACAACACAAATCAATTTTGTTTTATTTAATTAAAATATTGTCTTATTATATAGAAAATATGCCTACTCTTAAGGCATCATTCCTGACATTAACTACAGAAGACTTCTTTGAAGCGTGGATAAATGATGTTAAAATTTGCACAATTTGAAAATAATATATTATTCATAAGTGTTGAAAAGAAATTTTGAAAAATTCAAAATTGGATTGTTATATTTGCAATAATGTAATAACATGATTCGTGATGCATAATTTACATGTCGAATAACAAATCTCACAGGGAGGGGAGGTGCCGATATTTTTCTCTATCTTGGGACTAGAAAAAATATTGAGTGATTTTTCAATCCATAGACATTTATATATACATTTTTCCAAATCCTAATCTAATCAATTAACCCATTTAATAATAATATTCATTAATTAATTATTAATATCTACCATTTTATCTTTCAAATCTCGTGTGACCCATTAGATTCTCCATCAAGATTACGAAAAACATGGAAATAAATTAAACTCAATAACTTTATCAATCAATTTCATAGTTATAGGTTCAAGATTGTTATCTAACTATGTGTGAAGGCAATCAACGAGATGGAAAATGTCATGTAGTATGACAAGACATTTAAATGCTCGAATATTGTGAAATACAATTCATTTTATCAATTATATATCAATCGATTATTGTCATGTAGCTAACAAGCATTCACATATTTACTCAAGTATCACTTCAATCTAGTCGGTGAGAAATGATATCAACTACTATTCTTCTTAAAAGAAAATTACAATATGTGTAATTTATATCGACCAATAGTGTCCTCGACTCGTTAGTCCATACAATTATGGACAATTTAAGAAATGGATCCACGTAATATTAATCTCACTCCAATAGTGTGATTAGCATATCACTCGAGTCCCATATTTTGAGAGAATAGATTTTATTGTAGTAATTTTTGAAGAATGTAAGGTTAAAAATTAGGGAAATGTTTTGAGTTTATGCGTAAAATTATTTTATTAGAAAAATGTGGAAAATAAGTTTGGAGAAAAACAAATTTTTAAATAGGGGCTAAATATTACACATGAGACAAATTAATAGAATGACAGAGATGCTAAAGTTATAAATTGCATTCATAATAATAAAGTTGTTACACAATCTCAATGGTTGGATTTAGGGTATAAAATTATAAACTCTCACTTGAACTAGACCCAATCATTCATGTATCTAATACCTAAAGAACTTGTATGATGATCATTTTTTTGGTTGAGAAGCTTGCTTTGTCAACGGATTTGCAACATAATCAGTAGTCGTGTTGTATCTTCTCATCATTCTTTTGTATAATCTTTTTGATGAGATGATAGCGTCTCAACATGTATTTAGACTCTCGATAAAAATTCGGTTGCTTTGCTTGTGCTATGACTCTACTTTTCTGGCAGTACAACGTTAATGGATCAACAATGCTAGCACCTAATTCGAATTCAATAATGAATTTCTTGGTCAAAATCACCTCAAAATGCCTTCTAGCTATCGCCTCTGCACGTCATTGGTTCATTCACCCGTTAGACGTTTAGAATGCCTTTCTTCGTGGAATACAACTGGAAGACCTGACAAAATACAGAAGGTTAGTGGGTAGATTGATCTATCTTGCCGTCATGAGGCTTGACACAGTAAATTCTGTTCGAACATTGAGTCAATTCATGCATGAACCAAGAAAACTCCACTGGGAGGTTGCATTTCGAATCCTTAGATACATTAAGGAAAGTCCTGGACAAAATTTACAAATAATCTCACATTGAAAGTTTCTTTGTGATTCAGATCGGGAAGTTGTCCTGCTTAGAGGAGATCGGTCCCAGGGTATTGCATTTTTTTTTTGGAGACTTTCATTTGATGGAAATCCAAGAAACAAGCCAATATTTCAAGGTCATTAGCTGAGATCGAGTATCAAGCAATCGTGAACGAATGTCTAGAATTAACTTGGCTGCACTACATACTACAAGGTTTGAAGATTTCA
Organism: Fraxinus cuspidata; assembly: GCA_903798385.1. Classification (NCBI taxonomy): domain Eukaryota; kingdom Viridiplantae; phylum Streptophyta; class Magnoliopsida; order Lamiales; family Oleaceae; genus Fraxinus; species Fraxinus cuspidata. Next base: position 3,788 of record CAIGRP010077866.1, read on the forward strand.
CAAGATGCTTCCGTCTCATGATTTTGTGACAACTGGGATGCTTTCCACATAGAATCAAATCCTATTTTTCTTGAGTGTATAAAACACATCGAGATAGTTTGTCACACAGTCAGAGAAAAGCTACAAGCCGAGCTGATCAGTACGACATACATTCCTTCAACATTGCAGTTAGCCGATATGTTTACGAAGGCTTTGGGAGAGGATAAGTTCGTGTCACGACGGAGCAAGTTGGGACTTCACGGTATTCATTCTTCAACTTGAGGGGAGTATTAAGAAAGTGTCATGATATTTATATATTATTGGTATTGATATTGGCTGCCTTATTGAGCATGCATTGTGTTACCAATTTGTGTGTATAATTTGTATTGATATTAGTTGCCTTATTTAAGCTAGCTCACGAATTGTTAGGCTCAATGTTGTTGAAATCAGCCCTGCCCCACCTATTTGATCGGTAGAACTAGGAACCGGACCCAAAATCTAGCCAATCATGCCCAGTTAAAAGATTACAACAAAAACCGTTCAAAATCCACTAAACTGGTTGGTTTTAGCGGAAACCTGTGAACTAGTGGCAGTTTTGCAATTTTGCTAATTTTAATTCAAAAATTTTTAACTTCGTGAATGAGTCTTATGCACTACAATCAAGGGCACATAAAGGATTATTGGATGACATACTCGTTTTATAGATACATTTCTTTTGAATGATTTTATAAACTTCTAATGCGGGATATTGTATTTTATAGATACATCACTTTCAAATAGTTTCATAAACTTTCAATGCGGGACAGTGGTATAACAAAAAAAATAAAAATAAAAAATGTTAAGATGCCCATCAAAATTATTTTTCAAATGTCTGTTAAAATGTTTATTGTTTGTGTTTGTGTATTTATTTGTTGCATCCGGTTCGATCCCAATTCGATTATGGTTGAATCTTTTGACCCTTGACCTTTTTTTGGGTTGATGTTGTGTCGATTTTCAAAACATTAGCTAGGCTAGATGTAAGGAAAATTCTTTAAAAAAATAAAAATAAAAACCAACTCCTTGTATATATGGATGATGCCTTTGTAATAATAAACACGCATGAACTTCTCCAAATTTTATATTCTATTGTTCTTCTTCTTCTCCAAATTTTACATGTTTGAACGCCAAATGAATCAATTGACTCCTTGAGCTTTTGATATCTAATGTCATATGTGTTTGGTGTTACATCTTTAAAAAAGTTCAATCTTGTTAAAAAACGAGTGTTAGGATTGAGTTTCAACCATTTCATGTGAAAATCAATCCATGTCCAGTAAGAGTATATTAAACCTTTTATAGTCAACCATTATCATTTAAGTGACCCAACCCATGAACTTAAAAACGACACTGTGGCTCCAAACTATCTCACGTGTAACATGACGATCTTGTGACTCAAACATATGAATCTAACTCTGATACCACTTGTTAAGATCGCATTTCTAAAAATCAATTCATGTCCGACGAAAGAAAGTCAAATATTTTATGACATCTGATCACCATCATTTTAGTAGTCCAATCCATGAGCTTAAGAGTGATTTTTTTTTTTTTTTTGCTTCCCAACAATGAGTAACCTAAACTCTTATATATTGATTATTGTCACCGTGTTAAATTATACGGGAGTACCTTAACATGTTCTGAGTTGTTGGCTCCTTTGTGAACTCCAACCTAGAAATCCAATTGATCACTTGAGCTCCATACACATTAATTGGTTATTTCAGCTTCTGAGCCCTACTATCACATTAGTTTGGGGATTACATCTTTAAAAATACCAATCTTATTATATAGAGCAACTCAAACTTTATATGTTGATTATTAGTATTGTATTTGCAATGATACGAGATATTACCCTTAAAGATGAGTTCTTTGAATGTGGTCATACTAACACGTAACTTAAAGAGTACATCAAATTTCACGCTTAGAGTCTCATTACATTACCAAATGAAAACTGTAGTTGTAGGGTTACAAAAGAATTCGAGTCTACTAAGGCTTCATAGCCACGAAAATATATGCTCTCCCAGCCCTTCCTTTTCTTGTTGCCACATCCTTCCCTTTGGTCATGATTTCTTATCCTAGATCCTTTCCTTTAGTCATGATTTCTTATCCTAGAAGTTGAGGTTGATTTTTTTGGAATACAAAGAGCAAGTCTATTCCGTATGTGGTGTTTAGTATCAATATGTGGTAGCAGGATCACTATTATATAAAAACATATCATAGTTTTATTGAATAACGTGACATCAATCCTACCAACATAAACTGACACTAAGTTCCAGTGCAGCTAAATATTATTATTCGATATAAAGATAAGATCCAATACAATTAGATCATCTGGAACTACAATAAACCTAGAACGCTGATATCAGTAAGCTCATATAGTATCACTATGGTAAATAAAATTGTTTGAAAATTAAATCATTAACCTCTTATTTTTCACCTACATAGTTGATCATTTTTCACATTCAATTCCTTTAAAATATCTGGGTAAAAAGTAGAACAACATAGGCAAGGACCACGAAGGAATCTAATATTTAAACAGTGTGAACACTGCTAGCTAATTATAGAAGTAGGTATCCCATCAATCAATAAATAGGACTGAGGGTCATGATCTAGAAAGTAGAGTATAAGTTATGGTGTTCGGGGGGTCCTGTCTGCCCAACAATAATACTTTCTTGAATTCCATTAAACGAATGACCTAGGGTCCGTTCGTACAATCTTGTGCATTAAAGTTTTTGTATCTTCACGCATTCTTCTTATCCTATCCTTCATTTTATACATTTTTTTTTCTCTTCTATATGCGCGCTTACGTGTCTATTAGAAATATCGATCATGAATCATTATTCTTATTTTTATCCTTAAATGTTTTACTTTATTTTTTCTTATTTGCTAAAATGCAAATTGTAGTCCATTTAGTTTCTTTTATTATGGAGACCCTTTCTCATTCACAAATTCAATTTTTTCGTACGTCTCATCGATTTAAATATTATGTAATATGAATATTTGAACTAAATTTAATTGAACGCGTAATGGAATTTGGAGGGGCTCAATTGATAAAATCGTCTAGATTATAGAGTAAGAATTGCACGAGAATGAAATGTGAGCGGTATTTTTAAAAATTATTTAAACCGAGCCCTTATGAACAACAATTCATGTATCACCAACCATGTTACGAGAGCTTTGTATGGCACAATTTCGTAGAATGATCAACCTATAACATTATTGGTTATGTCGGCATGTCTTAAAGTTATAAGAGAAACAATGAATATAAAGAGTTTGTACTTTTTGATTGAGATGGTACTAATATGTACACTACTCTTTTATTAGGAAATAGTAGTGTAATTTACTCGAGGATTATGTGACGAAAAATAAAAGGAAATTGACTATTGATTATCCTCCATTTTAATTCTTACCTACTTTTTTTATCCTATAATTGCATGAATCATGTGAAGAAGACACGTGTACATTATCCTTTATTTCCAAAGCATGCGCTTAGATGCCAAATTCCCACTCCCACACCATTATTGGTTCAGTATTGCAATTGAATGTGACCTTTTGTGGCACTTTCAAACTTCACTTTAGATTTGACAGACATGGATAAGGGAGACATTGGCCCACCATCTCACAATATTTACAAAACTAAGACTAGATCCGAGTAATATTATTCATAGTAAAAATTATTAATAATCGTTCTACGTAATATACACATGATATTAAATAATAAATTACTGTTTATATATGTCACGTAGTACGATTATCGATAATTTTCACTATAAATGATATTATTCCTAAGTGAAATGTCCCACGGAAAAACCTAGACAGCCTCAAATTTTTCCTTAGTTTGAGTCTTGTGACGAAAGATTAGTGGATGTAAAATTTCAAAAGCCGTACAAAAGGGAGTGGCCAACAATATATTATTATGAACTATTGCTACAGACATTGACTTAACAATCGGCATCTTTTGTTGAAGTAGTATTAGCTGTATTTTGGAGGTAGCACTGAATAAAGATAATTCAGGTACTGAAATACGAATAATTAACATCCATATATTATAAGTGTTCATGTTACTCTAAAATTTTAAAACGTCGTCAAAGTCTGCAAAATATACGAGGGCCCGGTCGGCCATTGGAAAAAGGAAGGATATTTTGGTACTTTTTTTGAATTCTAATACCTTTCTTTGCTGTAGTGTGGGCTTATATTTATAAATGATTATGCTATGTGTACATAGCAATGTACACAATGGTGTGCATAATGGACAAATGACACCCTTATTGGGGGAATGTCGGACGAATGACACCCCCGTATTGGGGCAATGCTGGCGCCGACATTCCTTCAATACGGGGGTGTCATTTGTCTATTATTGTCATCCATATGAATTATGTTATGTACACATAGCATAATCCATTTATAAATAATAGTTGGATATGGCGCCGGCATTCCTCCACTACGGGGGTGTCATTTGTCCATTATGGACACATAACATAATCCATTTATAAATAATAGTTGGTTATGACGATGTTAAACTCTGAACCCTAAACTTAAATTTCAAATCTTTCATTATGTACAATGCCATACTAAATAAATTAAAAAAAAAAAAGGCTAATGAGACGATGATGCCATGGAATAAACTCATAAATGAGAGACCAAGATTCCCAATCACCGAGGTAATATATGATTGATGGCTAGCTTTAGAACACTGCTCAATAAATAGAATGCATTAGTTGTATGTTCTCAAGTTAGACACCAAGGAACGGAAATATATATGGTTGAGTAAAATTCACTAGGAATAAAAAAAAAATAATGTCATCTAACACTAATGGTGCTAAAACACTAGTTTAGATAGCGTGATGCGATAAAACTCAATGAGGGGTGCAATTAAGTAAGTCATTTAATTGTACCTCTTAGTTAATACCATACTAGTGTCACCTAAACTGATATTTAATATCAATAGTGCTAAATAGCATTAATCATAAAAATATGTTGTTTCCGTTGTGTAATGAGAACGAGTAGGTGCACTTGTTTACTATTAATCAAGTCCTTTTAAATGATGGGTGATGCTGATATTTCATTTTTTCAAATCTAGGTTAGATCCTCCCAATAGAGAATAATGAAGGAAAAGGTAGCTAAATATATATAAATGGTCAAGAGTCTAAATCAAAGTCTGTTAAAGTCGCTAAGGATGATTAGATTGGGGTATGCATGCGTGATATAAAGTACTAATTAATTAACCTACATTTTCACTCTCGTGGGCACCTCGGCTACAGTCCCTTTGATTAGTTAGGTCTCTTTCATTGATAGTTAAATTCTACTTTGCTTATTGACATTATTATCATCGAAGTATTAAATAGATTAAACACCCTAATGAACGAGACTTTAGTTATTCCATCTTTCATAATACCATGTAACACGTTCTATTTCAATTAAAACATTGGGGTTAATTAGGTCTCTCGTGTTCTATTTATCGCCCTTTTCTAGAATGATTTTTGCAACAATAATCATGTCTAGAGCTATACATGCTTATATTTTCAATTGCGATATATCCCTACTTATTGGAAATCTCAGAAAACTTTATATTTGAAACTTTTTGTGTGAAAAACCTCATATGCCGTCAAGATCCGTCAATTTTTTAGTTAAAAATAGTAAAAATGTCAAAATTAAAAAGAAATAATTTCAATTTCAATATCCAAACATTTTTGTTACAAATTAAATCACCTACCATCCCAAATATTTAAATATAACCAAATAAGAAGTGACTTAAAATGAGCAGAAAAAAACTTTGACCAGGCAACTTTCCCTGGAATCCTGACTCTGCAGAAAACTATTACCAAAGCATTACTAATATTCAAATTCAAATTCAAGATTGAAATTTGAATTTCAACCTATAATTATACTTACAACCTTCATGAATATGAGTTGAAACCACTACAACCAAGCTGCTGAACTGACCAAGATGAAACAAAAACCAAGCTCAAATCAGAAATTGACAACTGAAACTGACCCTGCTGAAAGAACACGCCCGAACAAAGCCAAAACCAACTTTTGAAAACGAAGCAAAACAAACCAAAAACCAGCGCCAAATTGAAAGTGGGGTGAAGTTGCCCCAAAAAATCAAGGGTATGTGCTTTTTGCCGTTTTCAACTCATTTTTTGTTTTCGATTTTTTAAAATAGTGAAAACGCTTTTTCTTTCCTATTTTCAAAAACTCGTTTTTTAAAACAAATTTAAAATTTACAAAAACAGTTATAATTTGACAAAAATTTTCAAAACCCGTTTTCGTTGTTTTCAGTTACAGATCTTCAAATAATGCTCTCTCTCAAGCAGTCAACTTTGTCAATCCCCGGTCCTGATTTCCTCCAACGAAGGTCTTCGGCGCTGTACTTTCAGTCGCCTGTTTCCCAGTGGTCAAGACTAGCCGGATTTCCATTTTTTCACTCTCAAAGCCTCTCCACATCTCTTCGGTAGAATCTTTCTCCCTTTGTATAAAGAAATGTTTGAAAAATGGTTAAGAAAATGAGGAGTCTTTGGTCAGGTGCAAGGCTTGAAGCCGACCGATCAGAGTCGATTAAGGATTCTACATTGGCCCGATCTGAGGTGGCAAGGAGAGTGAAGATCAGAACTTATTTTGCCACGTGGTGGGCTCTGAATGTGATCATTAATATATATAACAAAAAAGTGTAGAATGCTTTTCCCTTTCCGTGGTTAACTTCAACTCTTTCACTAGCTGTTGGTTTATTGATCATGCTTATTTCTTGGGCTTTGAGAATTGTTGAAACTCCAGAAACTGATCCTGAGTTTTGGAAGACCATTTCTCCTATAAATGAATTTTGTAATTTTTTATTTTTCAAAATAATTTTTAAAAATGGCAAAAAGAATACGTTTTCAACAATCTCAAAATAGACACTTAAAATACAAAATTCAAAATGAATTTAGAACTAATAACACAGAACTGAAATATAAAGAGAACAACCCCTAAGCCCCTGTTTGAGTCACATTCTCATTCTTCTACTCATTTTCAATCACACATTCTTCAATAAAATAACATTTTTATCACATCAATAATTTTTCATTCTTTTTCAACTATATATTCTCCATCGCATAAAAAAAATGCATTATTTCCTAAAAAATGTGCATTAAACACATTAAATCGCTGAAACACAACTGAACATAAATGAAGAGCTGAACAGTCCCGTTTCAAACAACTCCAAAAGTTGCCTTTGAAATTGGTTGAACTGAACCTGAAGCTGTTTGGATGAAGAAGACGCTGGTCGAGTTTAAGTTCTAAAGATAGAACTCAAATCTGGTCAATACACCCTCGAACCTGGCCACATAGATAACCCACGAACAAGAACACAGAACTTGCTGGCTGAACAAAAACCCAGCTAAAACAACAATTGAACTGGCCAATCTCCGAATTTGAACGAATCTGCACCTCAAACTAAGTGAAACCACTGTCCAAATTGTTGAAAACCAATATGCTTAATTCAATTTCCACCAAGAAAAAGTAAAAATTGAACCAAACACAAGAAGAATCTCAAGAAATCAAAGGCACTCTAGTGGGACTCTCTCACTATGTGGCACATATAAAAATTTTGGATTTAATTTGTAAAAAAAAAGAAGAATTGTTGGGTACTGAAATTATAATTATTCATTTTTAATTATGGCATTTTTTTTTACTATCTTTAACGGAAAATTTGATGGATCTTGACGGCATGGGTGTTTTTCGTAGGGTTTTTCTACGATTTTCAATAGATATGGGGTATATTGCAATTGAAAATGTTTCGGGGGGTGGTGGCGTGGGGTTCTGCTACTAATCCTTGATTTAAAATATACAACAATTTTAATAAAAAACTTATTTAACACTTAACACGTTCTTATAGGAAATTATTCTTTCTTTAACTGAAAAAAACACCGATTCTCTTAAAACTACAACAATACCAATCCAAGCCTTACAGGTTGACAATTGCTATTGCTCAAACTCATACATGGTGCTCAAATAATTATAATATTCTTTTATTTATTTATTTTATGACCAAAGAAAATAATTTGTCATGTCAAAAGAATTTTTTTGATTAATTATTCTGTGGTTATAATAAAACTCAATAATGCATATATAAATACGTATAGACTTCATCTTAACCAAGCCCATTCTAGGCCCATATGTTTTATCTAAAATGACCCAACTTGACTCCATTTAATGGCTCGCTAGTATACCGAATCCATACTCTTAAAATGCCCCTTCCATCGCCATGTGATATTTTAAAAAATTGGCTATACAGCAATTTTATTATCGTAAATTAAGAGTTCGTTTGGAAGAGTTTCTATACTTTTTTTACTCATTGTAGAAGAATTTCAAGAGAAAGATACATTATGTCAATTTTCTCTAAAAGATTTTCTAATTAGACGGAAAAATTCATAAAAATTATCTAAATGTGTTCAAAATTAACTTTTTAGTTCATAAGAAACTATTGACTTTTCAACTGTTGTGCCAAATTGACCCTAAAAAGTCTTGAGATCAAGAAAAATCTATTAATAACTTATTGATTTATAAAACTATTGCTTATTTTCTTAAACATCGTACATTTCATTCAAATTTTCGATTTACGAACTAACAATTTTATGTATTTATATAACCAAGTAAAATTCATGAATCTTCGTATATATATATATATTTTCCAAAAACAGATTCTACATCGTTCAATGTTCTATTATCCACATTGAATATATTATTGATGACTAAAACTGATGCCATAGCCCAACTTAAGAGAAATTATGTAAAGTAATTGTAGTGTTTTCCAAGGATTGACTTAGCTCGACATTGTATTACAGAGAACTGCTTAGATCATGCCTTTGTTAGACACCACTGTTGGAATTTGGTTTTTAAAGATTGAAATTTGATTAAGTGATAAAATCAAAATTTGGAAAAAGTGACTTTCGTGTCAACTTTGGTCAAATATTTGGAATTGATCCAATGGTCAAATTACAAAAGTAAATAGACCAACTTGTTCTACTCGTCGATTAGATCGTCGTGGTATATTTGGAATCTCAAAACCAATTCCGAATAAATGAGAAATTGCTGTCCAAAGTTGGGAAGAAAATAGAGGAAGCTGTCTGAAAAATTGACTAAAGCTATCGCTAGCTTATGGCTGGGCTATCGCTCGAGCGACATGCCAGCGACAAGCTAGCGAAAAAATCACTATTTTTATCGCTTGAGCGAGGTGATGGCGATAGGCTAGCGACAATGAATGATGCGACATTTGGCAAGAGTTGTTGAGCTTAGGGCGCGACATTTCATTCACAACCCCTCATTCTCTATATATAGGATCCCTTAGACGTCCCTTTTGCATCTCATACCATATTTGCATTGAGTATTGCATAAAACCTCTTGCAAATCACTTTCAAAACACTCCAAAATCGTTTTCTTGTTTGTAGAGAGAAATTTCGTCGAAGGTTCGCCGAAACTTGTGGTTTGACGTGCTACTATCACAAGTTGAATCTGTTGTATCTTGGGAGATAAGTGCTAACAACTGTGAGCACCATAGCGGGGCAATATTGTATTAAGGAGAAAGTTCTATCATTTGCCTCGGATTATCATTTTCTTCTTACTTCTTGGCTGTATTTTAGTTTTTCATACTAATTTTTCAACCCCATATATATATATAGTTTAGTCACATTTTTGCGGATTAAACTTTGATTGTTTGATTACATAAACAATCGATTTTCGCTATCATATATACCCAGAACATCAATCTTAAGACAATACTACGTCTGTGGTTGTTTGTTGTTATCAAAATCATATTTGTCATCTTTTGGAATAGTTTTCGTATACTATTATTTCTCCTTTATTGTTGCTGCGTTAATCTTTTGTTTAATTAACAGAAATGAGTACTATAGCGGCTACTTCGACATGGTACGAACAATGTGATTCCGCTTATGGCATTACCACTACAAAATATTGCGATCCCATATGGGGAGAAACTTGAAAAGTTTGGAGGTGTGGACTTCAAGAGATGGCAACAAAAGATGTTCTATCTTACCACTCTAACTTTGGAAAAGTTTCCGAAAGAAGACAATAATCATGAATCGATTATTGTGTTGGATGGATGGAAGCACTCGGATTTTCTGTGCAAGAACTACATCCTTAATGGATTTGACAACACACTTTATGAAGTGTATAGTTCGAAGGACGTAGCTAATGATTAATAGGATTAATTGGAAAAGAAGTATAAGACCGAGGACGCCGGAACAAAGAAGTTCATAGTCGGAAAATTTCTAGATTACAAGATGGTGGATTCTAAAACGGTGATAAGTCAAGTACAAGAATTTCACGTTCTACTACATGACATCCATGTCGAGAAGATGGAAAAAAGAAGCTCATTGTTGACAAATTTTAGACTACAAAATGGTAGACTCCAAAATCGTGATAGTCAAGTACAAGAACTTCAAGTTCTACTACATGACATCCATGCCGAGAAGATGGAATTGAGTGAATCTTTCCAAGTTGCTGCCATCATCGAGAAACTCCCTCCTATGTGGAGAGACTTCAAAAACTATCTCAAGCACAAACACAAGGAGATGAACTTGGAATAATTGATCGCCCATTTGAGGATTGATGAGGATAATAGGAAAATCGAGAGAAGGTCTATTGTCCAACTTGGAGCCAATTTTGTCGAAACAGAATCAAAGGTTGTCAACAAGAAACAAAAGATTTCTGGGGATGCACCGCGTAGAGATAACTCCAAGAAAGCCAAGAAATTTAAAGGGAACTGCTATACTGTGGAAAGGCCGGACATCAATCAAATGAATCTTGGAAACCAAAGAAGAATACTCAAGCCAACATGGTTGAGAAAGACACTCTTTCTGAAGGGATGCAAGAAATGAGTCTATCTGCGGTTGTCTCTGAGTGCAACATGGTTGGAAACTCGAGGGAATGGTGGGTTGATACCGGCACCACTTGTCATGTATGTTCAGATATGACCATGTTCTCCAACTATAAAAAATTGAACGTGGAACAACTTTATATGGGGAACTCTGCAAGTTCCAAGGTTGAATGACAATGCAAAGTTTCTTTGAAGAAGATATCCGGGACAGATCTCGTCCTTAACAATGTCCTACATGTTACAGACATATGAAAGAATTTAGTGCCCGAGTCTCTTCTTAGTAAAAATGGCTTTAAGCTAGAGTTTGTATCCGATAAATTTGTATTGTTTAAGAATGAGATGTATGTAGGCAAGGGATACATGTGTGATGGAATGTTCAAGTTGAACATTCTTACTATTGTACCATAACAAAACTCGATGAATAAAAGTTTAAAGCCTGTTTACTTGCTTGAGTTGTCTTGTTTGAGGCATAGTCGATTAGGACATGTGAA